>JAIGNY010000055.1:3260000-3265000 GCA_020152595.1 Chiridota heheva | reverse complement strand
ATTATTATTATTATTATTATTATTATTATTATTATTATTATTATTATTATTATTATTATTATTATTATTATTATTATTATTATTATTATTATTATTATTATTATTATTATTATTATTATTATTATTATTATTATTATTATTATTATTATTATTATTATTATTATTATTATTATTATTATTATTATTTTTATTATCATTATCATTACAAGTTGATGTATCTTTAGTGTTTTTCATAAATTAGAACATGCCACTCTCTAAAATAAAGCAAATCTTTTGATGTGTTTGAAAATCAGTCATCATGTAAATGTTAATATTAATATAAAACAAGAATGCAATTCACGCAGTTGCTGATCTCATCACCACTTGTTACTTAGCAATGACCTATCTTCATATGATTCTGGGTCATTCTGTATAAGAGCCTTGAAACTTTGACCTCATAACAGTCACCATTGACTTTTCCCATCACAGCGACAATGCAATAGTTTCCATAAGGCCCCCATAAATGCAAAATCCCGTTCACCTCATTCAAACACTGCAGCAGAAATGTGAAAATAGGTTTATTACCAGAGAACCACTTGGTATTTGTACTCGAAAGTCTGCGCGGCACAACTTCACCTTACAAGGTACCATGCTACCAATTTGGTTCACAATCGGCCGTGTACTTTTTATGTTAATATTGGCTCAGATCTCTTCATTTTGAACAAATGTTTCACCTTTGACTCTTGACTTTTTCAAAAGCTAAACTATCACATGCATATCACAAGTTACACTGCTATACTCTTGATGTCCCATCCACAACTCTAACTTTGACCTCATAACAGTTCCCTTTTGACGTTTTCCATCATAACAATGCAACGTTTCCCATAATGCCCCCATAATGTGAAAAGTCCCATTCACCTCATTCAAGCACCTCAGCAGAAAGGTGAAAATAAGCTTTATTGTCACTTTGTGTATTTAAAAGTTTCGTTGATATAAGAATCAGTAAGCTGTTGTAATTTAACTATACGGAATTTACCACTTACTATTTACTAATTACTATTTTTAGACATGTTATTGTTTTCCTCTTTGATTACCATTAGTCTAGGCCTATCTGTAACATATCGAGAACAGAAGAAAATATAAGATTAATTAGTAACAAAGTTATTAAAAAAAAATGAAGTAACTTATCGAAAAGGAAACAGTTGTTATAAAAATTCGTTGAGGCCTACATGCAATGAAACACTGATTTTACTACCGATACTCTGTTCTTATATGCTTAGGATTTGTACAATATCTACGTTTCTTATTCTTTATGAAAATACATGTTTTGATTTTTTGCATATTCAATATACCCATGGCATGGTAAGAAAAACTAAATCCAAATACGTCTGTTCTGGTATTTTAATTTTGCATTCGGCGGCGCGTACGATTTACGGGAAGACTACAAATCGTCCACCTTGCGTACATGAGAGAAGGGACGTTATCACAAATCAGGATTTGATGGTACGTGTAATGTTATTTCTTTAATGAAAAAATTATGAAGAAAAATAATTATCAGGATATTTGACTAAAACTTAGCATTTCTATTAAATGTATAATGTTAATTGCTTCGTAGAATTTTGACATGTGCTACCGCAAAAGCACAAACTCATGGTAAATCACTGCGCCGGACCAAATGAGAACCCCCAGAGAAAAGGCTTAAGAAATAATTTCTTTGCCAATATGCCACTATATATTATGGCGCTAGGCCTACGTTCACGTTTCGTGTCTCAAAACAAATAATGAACATATCAAATACGACTTACGACTAAAACAGATAAAAAAGAAAGAACAAATTGGAACTAATTTGTCTTGAAACAGATTATTGTGGCGGGTGCTTTAGTGTTTTCGATATACAGTAAGCGTGCGTGCCTGCAAAATTTGAATAATCCGCGGAAGAGGAATACTCCAACGCGGCTGGCCTGGTTTGTTCACGAAAAACATTCGATTTAAGCGTATCGTGCGTGCGCAACACTAACGCTAGTCCTAATATACCTTCTGACCTTACGGTCTATGCATAATGCACTGCAGACTACTGGGATTCTTACGACTTTTTTTAATTGATTTTAGATTAAGTTTTATTTTTCTTGACGCCAGGATGTCCTGTAAGTATGCATGATTTTAACATTTCTTTAGTTCAGTACATAGTGGTTGTAAACATTTTCAATAATATTGACTTTTCTGTAGAATCCTATCATAGTCAGCGGATTCAGACTAGCCTAACGTAATTTGTATGGGCGTAGGCCTAAGTGTAGGCTCATATCGCAAAAGAACATTGAAATTGCAATGTCCTGTAAGAAATCAATAGAATAAATAGCCGAATATAGTATGAAAAGATAATTGATTTATTTTTTCAGCATTTTAAATACATATCTAAGGAAAATATTTTTGATCTCCACATTATTTTGTGTATTTTCCCTTAATTTAGGGCACCTCAAATTTCAAGAATTTGACATAAATATATCAACAAGTTATTTTAACGGGCAGGTATCATCTGAATTACATAATCCAGAGAAAGAGGTAATTATGTTTAATGAATTGAGCCTTGAATTTCCAATTTTTACCCTTTTAATTGCATGTGCCATTGGCTGATTGGCATCAATCTGAAAACAGGAATTAAGACTTAATTCTGAACCCTCAAAAATCAATAGTTTTAGACATAGGGCACTAAATTCGTTACCATATTCGGTCTTTTCGTTACAAAATGATCCCAAATAGTATTACCTTCACCGTTAAAACCCTGTTATTATTTGTTTTATTATTCTTATACTTTACTATATAGTAATTATTATTATTATTATTATTTTTTATTATTATTATTATTATTATTATTATTATTATTATTATTATTATTATTATTATTATTATTATTATTATTATTATTATTATTATTATTATTATTATTATTATTATTATTATTATTATTATTATTATTATTATTATTATTATTATTATTATTATTATTATTATTATTATTATTATTATTATTATTATTATTATTATTATTATTATTATTATTATTATTATTATTATTATTATTATTATTTTCATTATTATTATTATTATTATTATTATTATTATTATTATTATTATTATCATCATTAGTAGTGGTAGTAGTGGTAGTAGTAGTAGTATTAATATTATTAATGGTACTGTTACTGTTACTATTATTGTTACAATTATTACTATCATTGTTACTATTATTACTGTTATTGTTTCTATCATTACTATTATTATTACTATTATTGATGATTAGTTCTAAGCGCTGACTTCTACACAACAAATATGCAATCAGCAGCATTTATGCGTCTTACAGATGTTTGTAATGCATTTGTTAGCACTCATAGATTGATTTGTAAGTATGAATCGTCCAGATGTACACAAATATCTTCAATGTATAGAAATGAATATTCTTTTCAATAAATGTATTACCATCTTAATGTATCGAGCAGGGAGGGGCGTAGCTAGAAGTGTTTGAATGGGTGTTGTAGATTCTAATTGTGGCAACGGCCCTTTTCCAAAGCGCATTATTAACTACAAAGTTTGAAAATACTTGTTCTATACAAGAAGATTTCAATGTGCTTCCCTATTCTTAATGGAACTTAAAAACAAATACGAGTTTCTCCAATAAGTAATTGTTATAAGACTTTTACTGAGATAGGGGATCACAAAGAATACAGAAGCAAAATTGAAGATGTTAACTGTTGCTAACTGTTACAAACATGTATCCATAACACTTTGTTACATATGTTGCACATTACGCTATACATATCTGTAAGCTCCCCTGCTCGTGACAACAATCTCATAGCAAACCACTGGTCATGGGATATGGGGTCTTCTTAATTCAACTATGCTGAAACATATAACATGTACATAGTCACCCCTTTTCATTAAAATACATGATTGTTTTAACAATGGACGAAAATGTTTATGTGAATTTGAAAATTAAAAGATTAAATAAAAACCCAATTTTAAAATCTACAGCTCTCACGTATAATCCCATTTTCCTTGTGAATAAAAAGAGAGAGGATTAAATCTATTAGAGTTGTTTATGATTTTAAATCACAGATTCATAAAAGAAAAAATATTGGATGTGAGGCAACGAAAGCACAAACACTTTTAACTTTAAGTCTCTCAAGTTACTGATGAGAATTCTTTTATTGATGAATTCCGCTTTGAATGACAGGCTTATCGTGTTCTAATCACTTGAGTTTCCTCTTTCTAACTAATGCCTCTCGCATATGAGCATGGCTTGATGTAAAGTAGTAGGAAGTTAAGATAAAATAAAAGCACCGATTTTTTGACGGATTGCATTTATTTGAGGAACACAACTTTGTTTGACAAGCTTTAACCTTCCGAGTGAACAAAAATCGGAATGACAAGATCTTTTTCCACACATTACTGTGGTAAAAACATTTGCAGAAAACTTCACTACGGTGACAAGGGGTTCGCAAAGAAACAATGTAGAATAATAATGAATGTAACATGGAAGAAATAGTGATCTGAATAATATTATTGAAGACGACTCTGTAGCTTTGGATATGATATGAAACATAAGTTCTTTTTAAGGGGGATTTAACACATTTTAGTCACTCCTTGAGTGTTTGATTATAATTTTGATTACGATAAGATATTTCGGCTGTATTACTGATAAGAATTCATAAAGCATTGATTAAAGATCTGCAGAGAATAATCTATAATTATATACTTGGAATTAATTACAATGGATATTAATCAATAAAAATTACATAGTTTACGAAATGATTATTGTGAGTGTCGCTTCATTGATGAACAAGGCATATATCATTTTGCAGCAGATTAGGTGTTTGTGCACTCTGGCGTTTTACGCCTTTCAATTTTCTTTAAAATAATACATGTTTTAATTGATTCTTTTAAATCAAATATTTCAACTGACACTGCTCATCATGAGTGAACTGACTGTTGCAAAGTGTGACGCTGGTACATGTTTAATTAAAATTAAT
>JAIGNY010000055.1:2965000-3255000 GCA_020152595.1 Chiridota heheva | reverse complement strand
ATACTCATATCATCCGGTATTTGTTTCTATGCTTTGAAATCATCATGTCTTTATGGATTCTATTTTTGGCCATAGTCTCCATTCTTCTGCACTTCTTTGCTTATATTCTAAGAGTTCTAAATCGTTTGATTGTTATTGACTTATTCTTAACTGTGGTTTGTCTGACACGTACGCTTTTTAAATGGTGACAAGATATTAAACAAAAGCTTTGCTTTCCGCCATGCCTCCGATTAGGCAACTATATTTACAAAATCCATGTCACTTGAAAGTACCTCCCATCTTTATTATTAAATCTCAGTACCCTCATATAGAAGCATCAATATTTCTTCGAACTTCTCAAGTTCAACGTCTGATTAACGTCTTCAATTCAAGAGCTGTTTGCGCTTTCACGATCAGTAAAATCGATGTCTAGCAATGCTATGGAAATTTTTTCATCGAACTAATAAAGAAGAGAACGCAAATCACCTTCAAGGATATATAGGGTTTTCTCATAGGCTGTAATACGCTACAAATAATATCTACAAAACTAACTTAAATTTCTTACTTACGAAAAGTCAAATACATTAGAATGAACCTAATATAGTGCTGCTTTGCATAGTTTGTATAACTCTAACAATAGAAGGTATTATGATATCATCTTAACGTTTTGATGAATGAAAAACACAAAAAGGTAAATATATTGTGAACTATGATTGGTGTCTGTAATCTAATTTTCAGATTTGTTTTATCCATTACATGATTAAAAAGTATTTGTAAATTTGACAATAGTTCTGGAAATTTTATCGTCACGAATTAAAAGTTTCCAAATTGTAATTCGTTCAAAACGCAAACAGCAGTCAGATGCTCTATCAAACTACGTCCCTAAAACACGAGAATGCTCAACCAGTTCTTCCTCATTCTGTCATTGTACCTTGATACAGATTTATGCTTTAGGATAGTTCAGGATAATTTCACATAAGATAATTACGCTTTTACTCGCAAATCACACAAAATGAACGCCTGACCGTACTCGTTATAGATTTACCTTATCCGTTAAATCAAGCAAATATTGCAAGGAAAAGCTTTGTAAGGGCTGAACATGTATGTGATCTATTTGACATGGTTTTGTTATTTAGACACATGTTCCTTCAAACTCAATTCAAACATTGTCATGTAGGATGTGATTATTTACATTGCACACTTATATATTTTACACTTCTTTCAATATTTACAATATATACAACAGAAACAATGGATATTTGATGTGGTGGGAAGCATAGCAAGCATATAAAAGCTTGTACAAACAGACAAAGATGATATGCTGGTATATGGAAATTAACCTAATAGACTTGGATTTAAATAGACATGCGGATATATCACACAAATAATTATAAGCAATACAAAAAACAGTACAGTTTAATCTCGGCTTTTCATATATTGATGAGATTTCACACATACTAAAACTCTCATGTTCTAATTCACATTTTCCAATTTTTAACACGAATGAAAAATACGATCACATATCAATCCAAACTTGACCTTAACAAAACTATGATTTTCATTACAAACAGCTGTGATGAATAGTAAAAAGCATAAAATCAAATTCGATTTTAGCCTGTAAGTTAAAAGCGTATTACATCTTGGCAAAAAGCTATGCTCAACCAGAAATGGAATTTGAGGTACGATAGGCGTGTGCCAACCAGAAGATGCAGCACTGCACTCATCAGTTTGTGTCTGCTTAAAACACATATGCATGTGACAAAATTGATTTTGCCCATTAAAAATAATACGCGATAAAAAAGTTTTTAAAAGGACAGGACATAAATCTCACGTTCAAAGAATAACATAGCAAATAATGATAAACACAGATCCGTAATGTGCCAGATTATACTTGAATGATTCACAGAACTGTCACGAACAATACCTTTTTTTTTTTAAACCTCAAATCTGACAAGCCGGGATTTTGGGCAAATTATAAAATATACATCACAAATTCTGGGAGTGGCCGGAACTTGTGTACAGAGTAGATTGTCTTCTCAGCGAAATGCAACATTGCTTAATTGACAGAAAACCGTAAAAAAGAACCAGACATAGAGATAACAAACAAGGAGTGGCTGAAAGAGCGATAGCTTTGCAGCCAAATGATTAGACAGACACCAGAACACATATAGTGCAAAAAAACATTTTCACAGCCACCAACAGAAAACAAGAGGTACTAACAACGATGCCCGTAATGTTTATGAAAACAATTTCTTGGATTCCGTGCGTGTCTTACATGCCCATCAAGTAAAGCTGAAAGTGTTTCAAAAAATCGAAAGCAGCGTGATAAGGAGAATTGGTACTTCTTACGGCAAGTATTACATTGTTATTCATTTAATTTATTAATCCATGCTGCACAGATTTCTGCACGGTTTATGCTAATGATTGGTGCCATGATGAAATTCAAATAAGTTATATTTTCTTTCCTTGTTTTATTTCCTTTGAATTACAGAACCCTGCAGCGTTCACCTGCTCTTTTAGGTCTATCTTAATATATGATGCAATCGGTTGCAAGAGGCAAGGGCGTTGCAAACCTTAGTCTTACAAGAAGCCAATCAATTTTAGTAATAAACTTCCTTGAACTTACGTACGTGTTCCATATTTGACTGTTAAGCTTAACTGCATATCACGTGATAATTAGAAAGCCTAATGATCCCATGAAAGATAAAACTAAATCACCAAAACTTTTTACATATGTGATAGCGTAGGCTGGGGGAACCATAGATATTAGCAGATTAAATGAAATTTTTTGAACATTTTGATTTCAATATTTGAATTATTGATGGTTTTAAACAGCTGAAGAAAGCAAAGGAAATATACATATCTTATCATATACGTGAATGAAAATCTGAGGTCATGCTATAAAACATACATAAGCAAGACACATATGTGCGTCTAAATTTGGAGTATGATCTGAATTTCAGGTGAAGAATATGAATGTATGTATGTTAGATATAAACAAGACATATAACGAGCATGTGTTTAGATTTTAAGATACCTAACTTTAAATTCTTAAAATGTAATTTAAAATTTAAGAATGTTAATTTTCGAACAGTTTTTACGTGTTTTGACATATATTGATAGTTTTGACTAAAACTCAGGGAAATACATGTTTTCCATAGTTTTTAAGTAAAGAACTCAGTCCGAGATACACTTTAATAATGGTGTTTACATGAGCAATATACTGTGTGCTAGTACCTTTGGAGCAAATAAAACAAATATATATCATCAGGTTGTTATAGAGAACTATGAATCAGGATAAGAGCGACGTACGACCCATTAAGATGCTGCTTATCTTTTATATAGTTATGTACGATAGGAGAGAAATTGTAACATTTGGAGATAATAAGAATAGATAGTTAATGCAATGAGGTGTATATAAATTCGGAGGGATATAGGGCAGTAGGGAGAGACATACTTCAACAAACGATGTTACACCCTCACGTCTATTATGCGTTTGATATCATGTAGCCAATGGTATGTGTATTATATTAGTTATTTAATCATATTCCGGAAGCAACCCAAAAACTGGGTACTTTGAAATACCCCAAAAAATGGGTACTTTTATGTATTACGTCATCGCATGAGCCTACACATTTGACTATCCAACACTAAACTGAAATTTTGGAGACGGATAGTAAATAGATATTCAAAACTTTTCGCCGCTGCTTTTTTAAATTCATCGTCGCCTTTTTGAGAAAATAAATAAAACAATCTGTTTTATTAATTTTTAGGATATCCAGTGAAATTTTGGACAATCCGGAGCGGAAAATGAGAAACCCCATACTTTTAGCGTAGCTAGTAAAATATGTAGGCTTATGCGATGACGTAATACATAAAAGTACCCAATTTTTTTGGGTATTTCAAAATACCCAGTTTTTCGGGTTGCTGTCGGACTGCCATATACAAAGAACATTTGTTAGGCCTAATGGGCACAACAAGTCGATCGCACAGGCTACTGACCCAAACAGTTAAAGGATGCTCAAGCATCTCGTTATTATAGTAATGTTGCTCAATGTCACCCGTACATGATGTACGTTTTTATCCACGAGTTATCTAATTTATACATACATGTACCCTAAACTCAGACGTGACAACGTAAACTTAAATGGTTTATCTTATTGATTCAAATTATTATACATAGGGTTTCTTGCATTCTAAAAATATCTTTCACCCATTTCCTAGCGTGGTTTGGTAAGTAGCATCTAACAAATGATAATACTGAAAAAAAGTGTATAGTCTCCAACTAACTGTTTGGATTAACCAACCAAAAATCCGCTCCCAAAGTTTCATAATTTGATTACTTGTTAAGACTGCATAAAACTTTTCATATATCATTTCAATTTCTCTCC
Organism: Chiridota heheva; assembly: GCA_020152595.1. Taxonomy (NCBI): domain Eukaryota; kingdom Metazoa; phylum Echinodermata; class Holothuroidea; order Apodida; family Chiridotidae; genus Chiridota; species Chiridota heheva. The sequence goes on along the minus strand of JAIGNY010000055.1, from coordinate 3,250,630 downwards.
CATATAATTGTTTCTCGATAATACACATTAGGTATAATCCTTAAAAGAGCATTTTTCGTGTACGGTGGACGTTCCTACGGCTATCAAAAGCTTTTGACACCGTGATCTGGTGATGTTTTCGATACGTTTCGTAGACTAAAAAAAGGTGAAAAAAGTGTTTATTTAATAATTGTGAGACTCCACACGTAATTCTCTTTTAATCTACAACACTTGTTCACAATACTCCATGTTAGTAAAATCTAAAAGCAATTCATTGTGATTTATTTTTCAAAGAGCACAGTCACCAACCGTCGGGTATTGCCATTTATCAGTGATCAAACAAGCTCAATTAGATATCTGACAGTCTGATAAGATCGGAAAATAAGGTCCTGCATAACATGCATAAGATCAAGATTCGAAGAGAGTGTGTAAGGTAGACGCGGTTTTGAATAACATACATGAAGAAGCACAACAGCTAAGCCTTGTGGTATTGTAACTCATTAATCAATTGATAATTGGGCTTCTAGTTCACTTAGATATGTATCTCCTAACAAAGAACATTTGAAAGGAAGATGGGACCTAGAACGTGCAATATTTTTGTTTTTAAGTCTACGCTGAAGGAAGAAATGACTTTGTATAAGAACAATTTCTTCAAGCAACAGTTTGCAGACGGTATACATTGTGTTTCCGCCAGAAACAAACGACGGTTAACATATCTTCAACTGACCAACAATTTTACACAGGCAGTCATGCACGAATGTTTTTGCAATTAAATCGAGACAACAGTAGATATAAAACTCGGGGAAAGGTGGTTGAGCATAGTAATACTACCTTCGTATACCCATATGGAGATGTAGGACAACAAAAGAAATAGAGTGATGAAAACATGTTGATATCTTATTCCGTTTAGGGGTAATAGCATTTCAAATATTTTCACATTGCGAACTTGGAATTGCAGCTATGTTTTTGTATATTTCTTAAAAAATGATTTTTACTTCTTTTTAGATTAAAGGAAACATCTTTTGCTGAATGATTGAGATGGGGTGTATAGAATGCAGTTTACATTCCTTGTCCATCTGTTCATGTACATAACACTCCGAAGGAAAATTGAAAAGTTGTTTTCATGGACATATAAATTGTCTTCAGAGGGCAACTGCGACATCACAATGTGCACGAGTCATTTATAAAACGCTACTGAAATTTATGAAATGAAATAACTCCTAAACGAAATAACAGATCAACATGGCCTTTTCGCCAATTTGTTTCTTTAATAAAATACATGGGAATACTTCTCATGGATTGTTTTCACTAGGCAAACATTTTCTGGGTTGTAGCTAGAATATCGCACACGTGTAATTTCCTGCTGATTGTTTTTTTTCATCTTGTCTAAATGTAGAAGGCTTCTAAGTAATACTTCATGACTGAAAACTTATTTATGATTCTTCTTTTTTCACAGAAGAAACATCCCCGTCACATATCAACTGTGTATGTCATATCACGTTTGGTTGGCAACTGTAATCCTTTACGGTCGTTCTGTAGAGAAAAATAAAGATTGAAACATAACTAATGATGATGAATTGAATTGCATGCGAACTTAATTTCAAGCAATAGAACATAGTTTTTCTTATATATAGATATGTTGATTGATTTTGTGCATACATGAGGCTTACACAAATACACAATAACATACTTTAACAAGAAAAGTACAAATTTACAACTGAGAAGAATAAATATTTCAAACTTTGTAATAAATATTTGGTTAATAATTCAATAAGTATGTATAGATAAGCATTTTTCACAGTCCAAATTCTTTTTATGGTAGTGTAAGAAAGCAACAACACTAAGTGTTGATTATTTTTACATTTCATTGTAAATACATGATACCGCGCATATAGCAACATTTTGTTTAGGCCTAGATTGAAATCATCGCTACCGCTATATCAGTATGTCTGAAGATGAAATAAAGGGAGTTAAGAAGATTAAGCCGTAACCTCATACATACAAGTTAATACAAACCGAAATAATTATCATGTTTGAGGAGCACTTAATGTTAGGTATTGTCTATGAATGAGATACTCTCTTAAAAAAAACTAAGAAAAATACTTGTACATGAAAGATATGATAAAAGACTTTTTCGCAAAACATGAATAAAAAAGAGTGATGCAGCTAAGAACAGTAAGTAAGCCAAAGTAGTAGCCTTGTCTATATATCTATTCATCCGAAGCATACGCCATGAAATGCTTTTAAAACATATATGCCATGTTCATATGATATTGCAAAGCAGTAATTTACTGTTGTCAATCATTAAACTCTCATCTAACTAGATTCACACCATACCACATCAGCGCTGCGCGCCTGCAGCGACTTGACGGAAACTGTTTAGGTTGTGTTCTTCTTCATGTTTGAAACACGTTTCCAACATTCTTGTATAATTCCTTTTCTCTCTCAGTGTTTCAAGCACTTCTACATTAAATGTTGCAGGGCAATTTTTAACAGGAGATTCTGCAAATGCAATGCAACACGAAAATAAAGGAAGAAAGATAGAAGGTGCTTCCATAAGTAACTCAATTAGCAAGTCAATGAGTCTATAAGTTGGTCAATTACTCCCTTGGTACCACTCGCGTCGCCGACGTTATCCAGCTTTGCACTTTATCCTTATCAGTTTCTTCGCGTTTTCGAATAAATCTAAGCGGATAGTTCGCGCCCAAGTGATATTGATTTTAAATTGATTTTCCACAAGAAGTAATCCACACTCAGTATTTTGTCGGTTAAGCAAAGATTCTCTAAAAAAAGGTTTCACTTTCCATTTAGAAATTGAACTTGTGTTTATTTAGATAGGCCTATTTCAGTATTGTCTTATTTTTACTTATATTTTAATCTATTGGTAAGGCAAACCGTCTTTATTTGTTTGTGTGTGCATGTACGCCTATGCTTCCATGGTTCTATTTACCTTTCTATTTTACTTGCCAAACATAAAAGCCATTTATCAGTTTATCATGATCTAATTAAAGAGTATACGTGGGGATATGATGCAGGTTTTTCAGAACTTTCTGTAGCTTTTTTGAAGGATAATTGTAAACGAGTGGAACAACGAGACTGAATATTTCCTCTGATTATTTTCAGTGTCAAAAACTACATAGATTTCCTTGCTGTTGTTCATGCTACTACTCATTGGATTGGTACGCAATCATTGTGGGGCTTTCCAAAAACCGTCTTTACCCAGTCATATCCATATGATATGTGGGGCTTTTGTAATGACTTCTCAGTATTTGTGTAAAATTTAAAAGAAAAACATGCATAAAGAAGATGGTAATCACGCAGAATCTACCTATTTGTTTTTATCTCCATAACAATTGACTTTAAACGATCCAGAGGACATTCAATAAAGCATTACGGAATGTGAAATTCATAAAATTATATTTGTTTATTATAATACGTTTGTTTAAAGTATTTGAAAAGAATCAGATATACCTAAATAAGATTTTTAAAAGAAATTTGTAATTTAATGAAATAACGAAAGGTAGAAATTTCTTGTTTTCAATAAACACTTGGTGGTGGTTGTGCTATGTATATATGTTTCATATGGTATTCGCCTAACATTGTTTTGTAAATTTAGAATCACGTTTTCTCCAAATGTCATTAAGAACACGTCACCTGGACGTCTGGATATACTAGGATATTCAATCCGTCACTGGTATGTACATGTACATTTTCTTCAACATTTATACGGATAATCAGATCGTATGTGAATTTTCTAACACTGTTTACACTTCCATTAGTAGAGAGAGTCAATATACCACGTAACCCTACAAAAATTGCAAGCAAAGGATTTTTTGCATATTTTGGTACTATTTGACCTGGAGATTAACATACTAAAAGTAGGCAAAACTTTGACCACCGAAAAGGGTCTAAATATGACGTCATAAAAAATAGCTGCCAAAATGTAATAAAATGCTTAATTTCAATGATTTGCATACGGTTTCTGGCATCTTTAAGTATGGAAACAAAGTTTAAGGCATCAGTATCTTACATGATTGTTAATTTTTCAATCTGACCAATGTACCTGTGTGACGTTATGCTGTAATAGTGTCATCTATGACGTCATCTATGACGTCATTATGTCATGTATTTTTCTTAATATCATGATTCTTTTACTGTGATGCCCTGGATGAGCTGTGGTTTAAATGGCTAACGTTTTGTCATCTATTCGTGTTCATTGCAATATAGATTTCAACATAATCAACCACTTAATGAATTGATATCGACATTTAGAATTTTCCTTATGCAATTATAGATTAGAAGACATAAATGCACATATTGGTTTGTTTGGTAATTTCTAGTGTTTTAGCTGACCAGCTGGCGTTATCCTTACTATATTACCTTTACAGTCACATGCAGCCTTCATTGCCATCATCATCTGATACTGGGTTGAGGATATATTATCACAAGTGTCTTCTTGACAAGGGCCACAGACTTGGGTACATTTAAGGCCGTGTGTTTTGCAGCTACATTTGAGTTTGCGGCAACCTGTCGAGCAGTTGCAGTGTATCATTTTCAAGAGACTTTCAGGAGCAGGGCTTTTGTCCATCATGAGTGAAATCAGTTGACCCCCTTGTACACTCCAGCCCCGGTCTATAGGATCCATGCCACCGTCCGTACACATCCACACCATAACTTGAAGATACACCCTCCGTGAGTGAAGTTTTGTGGCTGATGAAGTTGGGGGCAGCCTTCGGGTGCCACAAAAGTCTTTGCTGTGGCCACTTTTTTGCAAAGGAAGCTGTAGCGCAATGATGCCAGAGAGTCAGAATGAGTCCCATTAGACAATGAAAGCATTTGTTTGCAGCCGGTGGTTTCTACAGTCTCTGGATTTGCCTTTGGTGTGCGAAAGATCTTGGAACAAGCACGCAAGACAGATTCGCCCTTTTTGACCTTTCTGAAGATGGACTTCTTTGCAACCCAAAAAAATCGTGAGGTAGTGTCGCATCCGGAAAACGCATGGGCAAACAACAGATCAGAGCACACTTCTTCCCCTAGTAACAGTTTCAGAACTTTAATGTTATACACATTTGGTTTACCTTTGTCTGATCTAAAGTACAGGTCTTTGCAGTCATTCGTCATTCCATGATACAAGAGCAAAACCAAAAGATCTGTATCTTCCCCGATAAGAGTTGTTGACTTGAAGGATGCCATTGTGATTGCTGCTTTTACGATGTCGACATCAGCATCATCCTCAGCCTGAATAACGTTGCAGCCTTTCTGGCGCAAGTATTTCGTCATCAGGTAAATAAGGGCCTGTTTACTCATTGTGTTTGAAAGAAAATCCTCTTTTTTCCCCAGAAAATTTGGTTGACTTTACAATGTCGACCTTGTTGGTGACCTGGCTTCGGCTTCGTCTTTGGTGGGTGTTGTCTTTTGTGGATGGTCTTCCATTGTACCCATCAAAGACAACAGTGGCATTACTAGTAGAGTCAAAATGTGAAAAAAAGTGACCTTACCCCAAAAAAATTGCAAGAAAAGGTTTTTTGGCAGTTTTATCAACTATGGGGTCTGGAGAAAAACATATTAAAAGTTGGCATCGATCGGATCTCCGGAAAGAGTTTAAATATGACGTCATAAAAAAGATGGCCGCCGATATAAGAAATCGCTAGAAACTAGGCATAAGTCTGTAATTTAATAGTTCTAATCATTTTAATAATGAAAATTATCACTAAAACTAAATATCTTGGCACCAACATAATTTTTGAAACTTTTCTTGGCATCATCAATAACGTCAGGACGTTATCCGTGACGTCAGGACGTGACCTGTGACGTCATGACGTGATCTATGACGTCAGAATATGGTTTATTTCTAATATGTGTGTTCCAGTCCAGATTTAATGGCGCAGGGAGACATTTGATGATTTGAAAGAATTTCAAGTCATTTCTGAAGGCGGGACCCAAATTGATAGCAGTGATAGCTCCCTTACAACTGGGACTGGGGGTTCAAATGCACCATCACTTTCGATCAAGGTTTTTGATAAACAGTCTGTCTGCCATGGGCTATTGCTCTAAACGCCGCTTCTTCAGTGGCTCCTGATGTTTTAGGTGAGGACAAAGATATGCATGATATAATGCTTTATTTTCCGCGGATAACGTTGACCACAACATAATGACCCTGGATGGATAGAGAACATTTCATGGTATGGGGATGGTAGCAGCCATAACATCAGGCACACGAACCAGTCACACTATTCCGAAGAGAAAGATGTCTGACTTTAACATAGTTGATTAGACGAAGATTGAGATCAAGGATTACCGCTTCCCAAAGAATACTCTTCGTAGCATTAAGTTTACGTCTCTGCCACTTTTGAATGTTGTTGATCATAAGATTGATGTATTGTGGGAGATGTCCTTCCGCTTCAAGCAAACACTATTAAATTGGCAAGGAGTGATGCACCTGCTACACAAGGACTGTCTCCACCCTGGACAATCATCAGTATTGTTCCTACCAATGATTGATATGAACCCTGGAGATAAGACATGCATCTTCTCTACACTCGACTATATATGTGCTCTTGCTTCCAAGCACAGTGTCCCACCGATTGTAACCTTTGATCAGCCACTCTTTTGGGAAGCTTCTGAGATTATACATGAAGTTCAAGATGGTAGTCCACTCAGAGATATTATTTTGTTATTGGGGAGCTTTCATACTTTCATGAATTTGTTGGGGGCCATAGGAACACTCATGGATGGAAGTGGACTAAGGGAAATCCTGGAGACAGTGTATGGTGATAACGCTGTAACACATATGATGAGTGGCAAAGCTGTGCAACGTGCATTTCGTGGACATCTTCTTGTTAAGCAGTGTCTCACGCACCATATAGTGACCAAGGTAATTGAAGCCGATCCAAGTTTTGAAGATCTACTTAAAGAGCTGGAGAGATTGTATTCTCAAAAGGAGACTGGTAAAATAAGTTTAGATGCACTACTGAAAGCAGACTGCATGGAAAGAATTTCCAATGCTCTTACTTCATGAAAGTGTAAATTATCCAACAACTCAAAAACAAGCAAATTGTGGATTAACTATCAACGAATGTTGGGAGTTGCACAGGAGCTTATCAAGGCTGATCACACAGGGTCATGGCAAATGCATCTCCATGCTATATATAACTGAATGCCAATATTTGCTGCTGCTGGACACCCTAACTATCTGAAGTCTGCTTATCTTTACTTACAGAAGATGAGGGATCTTGAAAGTGAAAAGTCCCCAGTGTTTTAGAAATTCAAAAATGGATTCCATGTTATTTGACGCAGCAAAAAAATTGAGCTGGCCTAAGTCCTGACTTGGTGATAGAGCAGACACTAATGCGGTCGCTTAAAATCACCGGTGGGCTAACAAGAGGAAGTGGCATGTCAGACCATCAGAGGGCCGTTTGGACAATATCTGTCCCTATATCTTCCGCCTACAACTACGCCATGCAGGAATTCTGTCAGACATCATATGCAACAAGTGAACAGCACAAGGAGGCATCTGCTATTTGTATGGACAGGGATATGAGAGACTTAGACAAAGTTGCGACGAAGCTGGAACACTATTTTTCATTTTTCAATGAGGCAACCTTGCGCAACATTATCACAGGGATAAATGCTGATGAGGGTGTCAATGTTGAAGAACTTTTCAATGTAGGCAGAGACACAGTAAAACAAATGGAAGAACACCCCGTCTTCTCATATTCCCACAAAAAGAACACTAAAGTGAAAACATTAGCATCAGCTCAAGCTGTCAAAGTTACAGAGGATCGAACCATTGATCCAGCTCTATTGTTTTAGAGGTTCCTTGTGGTATCGCAGTCAGGTGACCTTTGCCTTAAAAAAGTGATGCAATATGAGCTCTCCCCCTATACACCATTCTTATTTAAAGGAACATATCTCTTGCAAAAACCAGATAAAGCACATCTTCTGGAAGCTTTGAAAGACCATGGAACTTCCTCATCAGATGGTGCTGTTCTTCAGTCCATTCCAAAGACTGATCACTATGTTCTTGACAGAGCTTCCCTCCTACATTGATTGAAATGGAACGAGGAAAGCACTTACCCTTCAATTGCAGATTCGTATGCATCTTTCACGTCCGAACTGTATGGTATAGTAGAGTCAATATACTACGTAACCCCAAAAAAATTGCAAGAAAAGGTTTTTTTGCATTTTTTGGTACTATTTGACTTGGAGATTAACATACTAAAAGTTGGCGAAAATCTGATCACCGAAAAGAGTCTAAATATGACGTCATACAAAATGGCTGCCAAAATGTAATAAAATGCTTAATTTCAATGATTTGCATACGGTTTCTGGCATCTTTAAGTATGAAAACAAGTTTAAGGCATCAGTATCTTACATGATTGTTAAGTTGCACCTGTGCAACTCACAACTTTCGTTGATAGTTAATCCACAATTTGCTTGTTTTTGAGTTGTTGAATAATTCACACTTTCTTGAAGTGAAAGCATTGGAAATTCTTTCCATGCAGTCTGCTTTCAGCAGTGCATCTAAACTTATTTTACCAGTCTCCTTTTGAGTATACAATCTCTCCAGCTCTTTAACTAGATCTTCAAAAGTTGGCTTCAATTACCTTGGTCACTATCTGATGCGTGAGACACTGCTTAACAAGATGATGTCCACGAAATGCACGTTGCACAGCTTTGCCACTCATCATATGTGTTACAGCGTTTTCACCATACACTGTCTCCAGGATTTCCCTTAGTCCACTTCCATCTATGAGTGTTCCTATGGCCCCCAACAAATTTATGAAAGTATGAAAGCTCCCCAATAACAAAATAACATCTCTGAGTGGACTACCATCTTAAACTTTATGTATAATCTCAGAAGCTTTTCAAAAGAGTGGCTGATCAAAGGTTACAATTGGTGGGACACTGTGCTTGGAAGCAAGAGCACATATATAATCGAGTGTAGAGAAGATACATGTCTTATCTCCAGGGTTCATATTAATCATTGGTAGGAACAATACTGATGATTGTCCAGGGTGGAGACAATCCTTGTGTAGCAGGTGCATCACTCCTTGCCAATTTGGTAGTGTTTGCTTGAAGCGGAAGGACATCTCCCACAATACATCAATTTTATGATCAACAACATTCAAAAGTGGCAGAGACGTGAAGTTAATGCTACGAAGAGTGTTCTTTGCGAAGCGGTAATTCTTGATCTCAATCTTCGTCTGATCAACTTTGTTCAAGTCAGACATCTTTCTCTTCGGAATAGTGTGACTGGTTCGTGTGCCTGGTGTTATAGCTGCTACCATCCCCATACCATGAAATGTTCCCTTTCCATCCAGGGTCACTATGTTGTGGTCAACGTTATCCGCGGCATATAAAAGCATATCATGCATATCTTTGTCCTCATCTAAAACATCAGGAGCCACTAAAGAAGCGGCGTTTTCCTCAAACCTTTGCACTTCACTATATGAGAAGCAATAACCCATGGCAGACAGACTGTCTATCAAAAACCTTGATCGAAAGTGATGGTGCATTTGAACCCCCAGCTCCAGTTGTAACGGAGCTATCACTGCTCTTGGACGTACCGCTTAAACAATCGCTTGCCCAATGCTTGCTTCCTTCCTGCTGGTGTTATTTCCTACGAGAAGGTGTTGCAGCATAAAACGCAAGCTCGGAGGAACAAACGCTAATGCAGAATCAAGCTCAAGTTCTGTGGCATTTGGATATTCGTCCTTTGTATGTGGGATAAGAGTTTTGATATCACTTTTGATCAGCTTTGCGGCAGTTTCTATGATAGCTCTCTTTTGAGTTTCCTCTCCATCCCCTTTGGGCATATTGAAGTAATTGCGTAGAATTCTGCCTGTCTTCTCCCGGAAAGTTACAATATCATGTAATCCATCACCATCAGCCACACAAATAGCCTCTCCGTAGTGTTTACCAGTTTAGACTTCAAATACTGATTGCCATAAGCAACAGAGTCACTATCTTGTAAATATTCCTTCATCTTGTTGGCAAGGAAGATTACAGTTAATTGTTCCTCATCGCGTGTCCTCGAAGTAGGAGCATGTCTTGAGAAATGCATATTCTTGGTCGGTGTCCATGGGTTGCCCAACTTTCTTTCGCTTGTTGTCACTATCTAGATCTGTCCTGTGTTGTATAGGAATATTTTTGAGGGTGCGAAAGTGTACATCACATGAATGATGCTACAAACAGTCAGCAGCATGCAAATCTCTACTAAAGTATTCAATTCGCCCCTGTACAGAAAAGCCCATTCATCTTGTCGTCTTTTACAGAGCAAAATTATCTTGTCCACAAAGTTATATGCTTTTACACTACTATAATCTTCACAGTCAGCACCTTTTGTACTTGACACCACCTTGTTGCCACAGTATAAGCAATCTGTTGTTCTATCAAAAGCCCCAATAGAGACACGTGTATTTCTCTTTAATGGTGGGGTAGAGTTCAGTTAAGCTCTCTTGTGTTTCTCTATTTCCTTTTTGTTTACGTAAATCATGCGACAAGATTTGTGCACACAAGTTCCAGGTTCTAGAGTAACGTCATCACCTCTTTCAACACTTGCCTTGTTGATCCCTTCAGCTCCTTTCTTACGAATCTCAACTCTATCTTCTTGGTGAACTTACCTTACTGACTGATTCACTTTGACAGAATGTCTGTTTCAACTACGTTATGATTTAAGACTTTTACTTCATGGAAAGAAAGAAGAATCAAGATATTCTCTTTATTGTCTTAAAGATGCAAATACATGTGGGAGGATGCACACAACTCATTGTGGTTCTGAACAAACAGAATGAACTCATGATGTACTCCACATTTGGGTCCCACCTTCAGAAATAAGTTGAAATTCTTTTAAATCATCAAATGTCTTCCTGCGCCATCAAATCTGGACTGGAACACACTTATTAGATATAAACCATATTCTGACGTCATAGATCACGTCATGACGTCACAGGTCACGTCCTGACGTCACGGATAACGTCCTGACGTTATTGATGATGCCAAGAAAAATTTCAAAATTTATGTTGGTGCCAAGATATTTAGTTTAAGTGATAAATTTCATTATCAAAATGATTAGAAACTATTAAAATACAGACTTATGCCTAGCTTCTAACGATTTCTTATATCAGCGGCCATCTTTTTTATGACGTTTTATTTAAACCCTTTCCGGAGATCCGATCAATGCCAACTTTTAATATGTTCTTCTCCAGACCCCATAGTTGATAAAACTGCCAAAAAACCTTTTCTTGCAATTATTTTGGGGTTAAGGTCATTTTTTTTCATATTTTGACTCTACTACATAGGCAGCATGCAGCAAAGAATACATCGTTTTACATCTGAAAGTTGGTTGGTTCCCACAACTTGTGAAACGAACGACAATTGTACAAACTATTCCACCATGTTGGTTTTCTTCTGACATTAAAAGTTGTAATATCCAACTCAAATGAAAGAGAAATCTGTATATGTTTTGGAATTCAAAATGATTTTTAAGTTGACTTAGAATTTTACTAGTTTTTACCTTGTTATGTGTTGTTTTCTTTTTATGCCATTTGTATAACTTTTTCAGTTTTTGATATTCTATTGTTTTCTTTTTCTTTCTTATATATTCTTTGAATTTGTACTGTTTTATACTGCTCAGGGCCTTGTGTAATACCAGTTCTCATACTGAACAGGCTACCCTGAAAAAAAGAACTGAAAAATAAATAAATACATAAATAAATAAAAGCTTCTGTGACTTCAGCTCGTCCAATAGGCTCCGCCACCAGGCCTCTTTGGGCAACCTCGTTTCCTCTTGCCTTGCGGGTTCCACTTGAGTACTTGTTTGGTTATGCATGAAGCATTCTTTTTTACCTCCAGACTCCTCGTAGTATAGCAAAGGATTGTTGGACCTTTTTGAACCTCGCCTGGATATATGCTTGTTGTCTTTGAGGCTTTTTAGAGCTTTGCGGACCTTGTTTAAAGTGACTTTTCCAGTATTGATGTCAAGTATCTCGCCTGGTTATAAGTCTATAAAACTTTCATGTGGAGGTCTATTCAGAACTTCCTAGCTATCCATCTAGCTAGTTGCTCTTACAATGAAGCGAGTAGTTGTCCCTGTTTATTGCTCACAGGCCTGTTGGTGTTACTTTTCTTACTCAGCTCTCTGGTTGTAGCATAGAGTACCTTTAGGTCTCCCTTTCCTGCAGCTGTCTCTGCTCTCTCTGCAATACTGTTCAGATGGGTTCTTTTGTCCGATTTAAGATTGTTATTTTTTTAACGTCACGAGTTATCTCCCTGTATCTCCCTGTACTTCTATGCGGCTTGTTGTTTCTGGTATCTTGTTCTAACTTGGTTAGCTGTTGTTTTATTTTTTCCTTTCCTCCACTTTCTCCCATGTATCGTTCGTAATCCAAGACTTTCTGTTGGTTGGTGGCCTTCCTATCACTTCACCACTAGCTCCTTACCATAACATCTTTAAATCCACTCCAGATTTGTTCCACCGACTCCTCGAAGTCTAGGATATCAGCTGCAGTTTGAAAAGCCCGAAGTGGTTGCAAGCTGAAATCTTTCTCTTGTCTACTTTACTATAAGTTTGCAAATGGCAAACTTTACCCTGATGGTGGGCTCAGTTCTCCTCACTTATAGCTTCATCTTCAGCTTGGCAATCACAAATATGGTGGTCGGAACCGATGTCTGCTCCTCTCCTGATATAGACAGCGCTGTCGGATTGTAATGTGTTAATCTGGTTCCCAGTTCACCTCGTCGAGTGATGCCTATGTGGCTTTGCGACATCTTTTGTGGGGAGTTATAATGCCTCCAATTGTGAGCTTATTTAGGGTACAGAAGTCAGCAAGAAAATCCCTATTTTATTTCAGTTCACTCGGTTCATGCCCGCCTACCACTTCTCCCACTTTAGCATTCATGTTTCATATTAGGATCAAACAAATCACGCCTTGGTATCTTATCCTTAGAGCACGTAAGCGGAAAAAGAACAGGCCTTTCAATTCTTCTTCTGTAGCATTAGCTGGGGTATAGTACATGATAATAGAAACTTTCTAGAACAGTAAATTAAATATAGTTCTCATCAGGCGATCTGACACTAGTTCCCACTCAATAAGGCTTTTGCTAGCTTTCTTGGATACAATAGGGCCATACCAGATTCACGGTGGTCGTCCTCATTTTCTTTCCCGGAGAAAATAAGTGTTTCACTATTCTGTAGCTTGGTTTCTTTAAATGTGTCCCATCTGGTGTCACATATACCCAGAATAGACAGCCTATAGTTGCTCATCTTCCTGTCTCACGCAGTGTCGTCACATTCTACAATCCTACGCGTGGAGATAACAACCAATGTTCTTCGCTTTTGGCTGTCTTTGGGTAAAGAAAGGTTATGAACTCGGCAGCTGCAGACTAAAGTGCGTCATACGTCTCCGTAGTAGAGCCTTATTCTTCCTTGGAACGAATTAGGTTTTGACATAATTGTTGAGGTTTCAGTAACAAAATATATGTTTTACATGAACGGGTTGTTAGCCCTTTGGAAAATGTTCTACCTGGAGGACCAGGTACACTGCTTTGTCTGGTCTCTGTCCACAAAGAATGTCATGGGTATGACTTTAAAGTACACCCAGTTGTGGCGCCATTACGGTGTGCCTATGGTGTGAGATAGTGAGATTACCCTTAACTGCAGCGCAACTATATCTCCAGGTCAACCCTAGGTAAGGTATAGTACCTGTTAACCTCCCTCGAGTCTGGGTTACGACTCCACAGCTGGGCAGCAGCAGCTATGTAGGCAGTTAGGCAGTATCGTAGTACGTATATTATGACTGGCAGATTGTCATTATTTCTGGTACACGGATTTACGGAGTCAATTGACAAGGTTGGCGGGAACCAGGCAAGTGAGTTGTCTCTGCGGGGCAACTGCTGTTGTTCTCTGGGTAACCCATTTTGGTGGGCTACAGAAGAAGACATCAGTAGTCCAGTGAAGAAGCTAGCAAAGGCACGGCGATATGTTCCTTTCAATCAGTGCACGGCAGGAGGTTGAAAAACCCTATGGCGATAGAGGACGGTACTGGCAGCAGATTTAACAAGCTGGAAGTTGATAGTCTGAGTGCTACACACAAGCGGGCCAACTACGATGGTCGTGCGACATGCTTAGAGTACAAGCAAACTAAGGCATCTGGATGGTCGACGAAGCAGCCCTTTTCAGGGATTGCACTGCCCCTCCAAAGTGGAAAGCTCCTAGAAAAGGTGGAGCAACCAAAGCTGTCACCCAGCCTGCTTAAACAACCGCATCAAACGGGTCTTGATCATAGTGTCAAGAACAACAATAAACAACAAAACACGTTAACACTAGGAACATGGAATGTTCGTACGATGCTTGATTTAAAAAAAAAGCTCTTGAATTTTGGATCGTCGATCAGCCATCATTTGCAAGGATCTGCAAGAAACTCGAGAGATTGCAGGAGACAATGTTGGAAGGTCAAGGTCACGTCAGAGAAAGGTCACACACAATTTTTGGTCAGGGAAGGAGCCCGGTACTCGTAGTGAAGCTGGATTCGCCTTGGCAATTTGAAATGAAATGGGATATCCCTATCAAGCAAGAGACCAGTCAACATCATCTCTGTATATGCACCAACAATGATGCACACTGACACAACTTTTACGAAATGCTTGATACGCTTGTTAACCAGGTACCACAGATTAAAAGACTTCTGATAATGGGAGACATGAATGCAAAAGTTGAACAAAGCCACAACCTGCTTTTGAAAAGTTTCGGAAAGGGAACTGTAATTCCAATGGACAACGTTTGCTAGGAGAATGTGCGCTGACAACCAGCTTGCTATTTCCAACATTCTTCTACCAATCTGACAATCATTACTATTCTTGGCACCATCTTAGATCCAAGCACTATCATCTCCTCGATTACATCATTACAAGACATTCTGACATCCAAGACATCAACTGCAGTATAATATTTCGTAGTGCAGCGTGCTCTACCAATCACTATTTAGTAAGATTAAAGTGCAACTTCAAATTCCAACCCGAACATTGCAAGGGAGCAAAGTCTGTCCCAAAGAAAATAGCAACCACCAAGCTACAAGAGAGTACTACTCGTAACCTTCTTTCTGAAACATTAAACAGCAAGCTTGTTTCTGAAGCAATGCAAGGTGAAACAGCATATGGAGCAATTTAAGAACAATTGTCTACGAAACATCTTTAGAAATTCTAGGACAGCCATCAGAGACAATGCCGACTGTTTTGATGAGAACGACTCTGAGATTCAAGAGCTTCTCAAGGAAAAAGAAAAGCACATGCAGAATACCTAGCAAAAACAATACAAATCATAATTACCAAGAGCCAAGTTCAGAAAGGTATCCCAAAAATGAAAAATATGTGGTGATCTACAAAAGCAGCTGAAATTTTTAAGTATGACGGCACTGAGCTAAGATCACGATTACTGAACCTTTTTAATACATGATACCTCAAAACCTGAAAGATGCATTTTTACTTTGTACAAGTCGAAAGGTGGCAAGAAAGTCTGCGGGAACTATCACGGCATCTCACTTTGATCAAAAGCAGGTAAGATCTTATCAAGAATATTTCTAAACAGGCTAAGCGAGATTGCAGAGAGTGTCCTACCTGAAAGTCAGTGTGGAATCCGCCCCAACATATCACAATAGACATGATCTTCACACTGAGGCAACTACAGGTAAAAGCATTGCATCAAAAGAGAGAGTTGTGCATTGTCTTTGTAGATTTCCTTAAAGCATTTGACACTGTAGACAAAAAAACACTACGGAAACTATTCAAAGTTTACGACTGTAATCGTAAAATTGGTTTACAAGCTGAATCTTGTCAAGTCTACGTTGTTGTTCTGTTATAGACAGATCAACCCTATGAATGCTAGTTTCGGCCGCAGTGGGTACACCGGGAAGGAAATAATCAGTTACGTCATAAGCATCCAAGAACGGGTCATCAACCAGGTCATCAGCCAGATCATCCCTCGACCAAATCATTCATTGGTATATCCTTCATTGTTATTATATCACGGATTTTTAACCTCAATTTAACAAGAAATAAGCAGAGCCCATTAAAATTGTAGCAATTGCAATAAAAGTCAACTCTCGGTTGTGTTGTTCATGGGATGGTGAATAAAGTCTTCTAGACAAGGCTTGGACTTTAGTCGAATAGAGTCTGCACCATAAACCTGGTTGTAAAATCTCATTGCGTCATCTACATTTTTGAAGGTCTGTGCATGTCTTTCTGCTATAAGTCTTTGATTCATCCTGTGCATATTCTCCTGCCTTTCAAGAGCCCATTCGGTTTGTGTTGCCTGCAGTTTTTCCACGGTTTTATCATGACGTACGTTCTTCCTGCGCAGCGGGGTCCTTGGCGAGGTAACTAAATACAAAGTTTGATCCTGAGAATGCTAGGGCGTTTACTAGAGCCCCATTAACAAGCATGGCAATCGTATCCATCACTAATATCTATCAGACACATATATTTATTTGGGTGGTGTAGTAATGATTTGATCACGAATGATACCTTGAGACACTAACCACTCACGAGTCATAGTAGCTGCCGTAAAGTTTAATGTAAGGAGTGCTACATTACGAGGTTTCTTCCCTAGTTAGGGTGGTGGCTTCAAGCTTTTCATAACAGTACTTCATAGAACTGCATAGCTCGTGGCTAGTAAAGCTATACGCCCTGGTACAAGGAGGTGATAACTTGTTGAGGGTTAGGTTGCGTCATTGTCTAGTATATATAACCATCTGCAGTTATGTTCAATTGGTTTTCTTTTTCAGGCGTGGAGGGACTAGGTGTGGGGCACTAGGTGGATATGTATGGCGATTTTGAGCTAAAACGACAGCAACATAAGCATATCTATAGAAGCCCTACCTACAGGTGGATCTACAGCTTTTGCGGGCCTCATATACAGCATGCAATTGTTCCACATCTGCACCCGACATCTTTTCAAGCTATTGAGATGAAATATGCATCCCTAAATATTCCATGTACATTCCTCCATGGATAACGACAGCTAGCTGCTTGCGGTGGTCATCTTGTGATGGTTGCTCTTCTTTTGATGGCTCACCTAGAGAATCTATAAGACTATCGATATGCATTATCACTCTACGAACAACACAATACAATGGGATAAATATACCACATGTGTAGTGCAAGTATGACTATCAATAATGCTGTGTTCAACAACATGCTGTTATCAAATATTACCTGGCTGTCACTGGACATTACATAAGTATTACTAAGCACTAATTAGGTATTACTAAGCAATTATTTAACTACTACTGAGCATTACTTAAGTATTGCTCAGCATTACTTAACTATTGCTAAGCATTACTTAACTATTGCTAAGCATGAAATAATTGCCTAGCTGTCGCTGGGCATTACCTAACCATTGCTAAGCATTACTTAACTATTGCCTAGCTGTCGCTGGGCATTATTTAACTATCGCCAAGCATTACTTAGCTATTACTAAGCATTACTTAACTATTACTAAGAAACACTCAACTATTGCCTAGGTGTCGCTGGGCATTACTTGACTATTCCTATTCATAACTTAATTATTTCCTAGCTGTAGATGGGCATTACTTAACTATTGCTAAGCATTACGTAACTATTGCTAAGCATTACTTAAGTATTACTAAACGTTACTTAACTATTGCTAAGCAATACTTCACCATTACTAAAATTACTTAACTATTGCCAAGCTGTCGCTGGGCATTACTTAAGTTTTTTCTCGATTGTGTGAAAAGGTGGTCCACTTTTTAACACAAATTTAGCATACTTTGTACTTGATAGCTTATCACGGATTTCTTGCCACTTTTCTTGTGGAATGCCACTGTTTTCTTTCATAACTATATTAAAGCAATGAACTGACTTGTAGTGGAATAAAGCAGCCCACAGAAACAACCGAGTTCCATTTTTGAGTTAATACCCATAGTGAGGGCTGATGATGTCTACCTGAAAAAGCTAAATTTGATAATGCTCTCCTCTTTTTCAAGGTCATTTTCTGCAGAACAATGATCTACTATGGAGAGAGTAGATATACCTTGGTAGAGCTTGCTTATGATTACAAGATATTTTTGCAATTTATCACTAGAGGGAACTACAAAGAAGACATTGCAGTCGTCAGAAAGGGACTCACATTGTAAGTATATTTGATAGTAAGACCAGGTGGGGTATAATATGAACATTCTTGCAAATACACCTGAGTGGTTGGTTTCTAAGAGGTCCAACACATATTGTGTCTTTCCAGAGCCTGTTTTACAACATATAATCGCAGTGTATCAGAGGATATCTTGGTAAGTCCATTTTTGTATATTTAGTTTTATATCTAACTCCCCACTCTGGCTAGGCGACTGTTCTTGATAACCAGTTATTTATCTGAGAGGACAAAGTAGTACATAATCACTGTACCTTTAGTTGCAGGAGTGTGGTTGATCTCCAGAGTCATGCCTACACTGCCGTTACCCAGCTTGCGGCCGTTACCATGTAGATCATCATCATCGGTGCTGCGCAGGTCAAGAGCAAGTGCGTAGTATTTTTGGATATATGCTGTTAAATCGATGGAATGTAGACCGGTCTCTTTAGCAACTAAGGCTACCTCGGGATGGAGGCACTCGCCCATGGACAATCTACCTGAGCCGAATACCTTCTTAGCCTCGTCCCAGTGCTTGTATGGGAAAACGCCTTGGGCATATAGCTGCTTAGAAACACCTTCAATGGTTACAATGACCTTAGTGATATCGGGGTTCATGAAAGTCTCAGTTTTTCGTGTAAACACACCATCATCAGCTGGTTTGACGAACAACAGGACAACGCCGCTGGTACTGTGTCTATGTAAATTCAAATGGATAGTCCACACAGAGCTAGTGAGGTTTAGCATTTCCCTCCAGTGCTTTTGTTTATCTGTTTAGTTTACCGGGTACTTATTCAACATTTTATTTCAGACTTCTGCTTCAAGGCTCGCTTGATTCACAACATCAAATTCCAGAGTCTAGTTTTTCAGAGTGTAGGAAGCGTTGGTGTCATCGCTTGCATTGATAACCTTCTCGTTAGAAACCAATCGAGCAGATCCGATGGGTGAAATGGGGCGTGGCCACTTAAGAAACCAAAATCTAATGTTACAGCAAATCTATTGCCACAAACTTTAGCAACCGCGCTGTCACCCTTATGATTACCAGCTTTATCACCATCGCCTACACGATTTTGCAGACAACTTTCGTTGTTGTTAAGTCTCGTGTTACAGGAGAGCTATAGGTCTGCATCGCTGCAACTTATGACATCCTCACCTCCAAGTTTTACTTCTAGTTGCACACAATGTTGTGGCTTATGTTATTGACAATAGTGCGACTCCTATCTGTTCTATTCAGAGCGACGTTGAAGGCCAGCCTGACCGTGCCTGTGACAATGATATCATGCTACTGTAGCTTCGGGAATGTGACAATCACGTGATTACATGTTGTGGCCGTTGGGGTATCAAGAGTAACTTGATGAGTTGTGCGTACACCTTTCCCACCCAGACATGTGCTAGTTTCTTTCCGTAATATGTCATATGTCTAATAAGAGATGCAACTAGCAGAGATATATTATAGCCCTCGGGGTTATTGGAGAGGAACTACAGCTATAAAGAAACTTGTTGTAAATCGTACACACGCATTTGGTGCGTAGCTCGAACAAACAGGTGCGTGACTCCAACACACTGAAGACTTTTGGTAGGATGATAACCTATACACCGCGCGCGTATATCAAGAGTAACTTGATGAGTTGTGCGTACACCTTTCACACCCAGGCCTGTGCTAGTTTATTTCCGTTATATGGCATATGTCTAATAAGGAATGAAACTAGCCGAGATATATTATAGCCTTCGGGGGTATTGGAGAGGAACTACAGCTATAAAGAAACTTGCACAAGCTTGGCTAAAGAAGCAGGCTATGTGGCAGATCTACCTGCCACCTCCCCGTTATATACCACGACCTAAGTTCGACATTCTACACCAAATCAAGTCCATCAAGTCAACCTCTTGTTTCTACCGCATGGCAAGGTTGGGCGCAAGACCTATAAATATGCGTTAGTTGTGGTTGATGTTGCCAGTAAGTATAAAGAAGATGAGCCTTTAAGCTCGAGGTACTCAACAGAGGCTGCTTCTGCATTTACCCACATCTACAATCGTAGTCCAGGTGGACCTTGAGTATCCTCAAGAGCTACACGATGTTCACAATGCATATCCACTTGCACATCGGAACGCATGAAGGTGCAGAAGTGGTTGTCAGGTTACCAAAAAGGGCTTCTAAATTTGTCAGCTGAGGTTGAAAAGTTGGTTCCCAATCTCGGTGAAAAAAGCGCTATGTTGTGCACTACCGCTTTTTATAACTCTACCTCTCTCTAGGTATGAAGTTGACAAAAATACATCGTGCAATTCGGTTCAATCAAAGCAAATGGATGGAGCACTACATCTGCATGAATGCAAAACTCCGCAAGAAGGCCAGCTTTGAGAAGGACCTCTACATGCTGAAGAACAATAGTGTCTTTGGTAAGACTATGGAAAATATGTTCAAGCGTGTAAACGTCAAACTTGTGCGGGCCTCGAAAGAAGACAAGCTTCAACGGTGGACAGCCAGCCCCGCATTTGCAAGGCATGAGATATTTGATAACGATCTAGCTGCCCTACATATACATAAGCGTCGGCAGATGCTTTACTGACCAGTCTACATTGGGATGTGTGACCTTAGCAAGCATCTTATGTACGACTTTTATTATAATAACCTGAAGGAGCAGTGCAATCTTCTCTATACGGATACGGGTAGTTTACTGCTTGAAATCCAAACAGAGGATGAGTATGCTGATATGAGTACTGAGTCACACCTCTATGACACGAGTGACTATCCGACAGATCACTCGCTCCACAGCTCCACGAACAAAAAGGTGCTTGGAAAAATGAAAGACGAATGTGCTGGAGTACCCATTAGCGAGTATATAGGACTTCGACCCAAAATTGATTTTATCCTGAAGGAAAATGGAGGCGAAATCCGAAAAGCAAAAGGCGTTAAAATGTATGTTGTAAAAAAACATACGACATCAGCAGTACAAAGAAGCACTATATGAATGCAAGACATTTCACCATGGTATGAATCTATTGAGAAGTGAAAACCACATTATATATAGCATGCGAATTAATACAATTTCGCTATCACCCATTGTCACCAAGCGCTGGGTTGTGAGGGAATCACCCACTACTTTAGCCTTCGGCCATAAGGATATAAGTATTAAATAACTTCATAAAAAGACTTAAGAATTTAAAAGAATTACTGCCGCAACCATCAATTCAATCACACATAAAAAAAATTAAAATTCATTCTGGTACACACACAATTAGTCATGTAGCCTAGGACTTAATACAAAAAATTAAAGCGAAAGTTCATTTTGATGTGTGAGCTGTAAGTAGGCGGAAGCTAAAGTAACAGCTCTCTGCTGTCAGTTGATTTGAAAAGCCTGACAGGTGAAATAGAGGTCAGGCGGGAGTAAATGTAAATATCATGTGGTCATTTGTTGCATTGTGTCAAATACAATGTTCGAGTGCAAATGTCAAAAATATATTTCATATTCAAAAAAGATATTAAAAACAACCTTTTAAGATTTAATTTAAAAAATAAGTAAATATTTGGGTCCAAAAATTAACTAGACAATTCGGTATGCAAAATCAACCATTTTTAAATATGAAAGTACTGGAAGGTAATTGTAATGACGTTTCTGAATTACCATGAATGTGTACACCGCTAATATCAGTATTGTATAATGGTACATTATAAATATAGATTTTTAAATGATAGTAATTGCCCTGGGGTGGATGATGGCTTTATTCGCGAGATCAGCAGCGGCGGAGAAAAAGGTTGAAAAAGGATTCAGAGCAATTCGAGGCGGCTGTTAAGTGCGTTTGATGGTCAATGGTCAGATGGTGGCATGCTAGACGATTGATCCCACGTGGCAAAGGTTATTTAGTAGGCTAGAGAGTGGTATATGTAGGTGCACTTAAATATAAGATAAGATAAATAATGTAATAGGAAATGTGAATTAAAAAAGGCATGAACGGACGGGGCTCCTGTCTTTCACCCACGGAAGGTTAGCTACAAAATGTGAAATGTAATAATGATATCTATAAAAGAAAAAAATTCCGTCATGTATTTCAAGATAGGAGGTGCATCAGGGTGGGCCAGAACCCCTATCTCACTTTAGGGTGAAAAAACGGTAAACAGGTCTGACTCGTTTTAAGGTGAAAAACAGCAATAAAAGTGTAATAAGTGTACCAGAATTCCCAGTCCGCCTATGAAAGCAAAACTAAAAAACAAAATTAAAAAATGTGTCAGACCCCCCCCCCCCTCTTTCTTTACATACTACTAAAGTTACCCTTTATTATAAGAAAAAATTCAACGCGCAGTATAAATATACAATAGGGTTCTAGAGAAGAGAAGGTTCTCCTTCGTATGGGACAAACTAAGAATCCTTTTTACTAGGTAACTCTTTGAAATAGTCCTTAAAAACCCGAGAAGGTTCCAAATAGAGGACAAGTTAGAAACATTTTCTTTTCCTTAGAGTATAATGACCAACAAGTTCAAGCAAGGGATTCGCCCTCTGGTACCCTCAAAAATTCTTCCCATCCAATCGCATTTACACTTGCACGGAACCGGCGAGCTATACACTTGTCAGCTTGTTATGAAACGGCAGAATTGACTTTCCAAAAGCAGTAACGAAGAATGTTCATTACTCCATTTTGATCCATCAAACCCAGTTCACTTGTACGCTTAAGCCACCTTATCTGAAATTGAAATGAAATTCGAAAATTCCTACGAAAATTAGTAAACAAAGTAACTTCATACTTCCTGACATGCCTGATGAAACGAGACGCAATTTCACTCTTACGGCGTCGCAATATCTGCATATACGAATACTGAAAAACTACTAAAAGAATATATGATAATGACTTATAAAGACTGCGTCACTCATCGACAACAGTAAATTATCCACATTGTTATTTGGTAGACAGGTAGCCAAGTAAAGTTGTCAATGGCCAGATAGTTGTAACCTGGCATAGGCGTACGGGACAATTTTCAATGTGGGGGTGGGGTGAGAGAGGGCGAGAGGGAGGGGGGGGGGGGGAACGGAACACTTTTCCCCGAAAATTCTAAGAAATGCATACATATTTGTACATGCATGCAAAAAACTGAAGGTCAAATATTGATGAATTTGTACCAAAATTAATCGCCCCAATTTTTTTTTTTAAATGATTAATTTACTCTAGCCTTAAGTAAAGCAGAATTCCCCCTTGATAAATTAAAAAATTAGAATACATGCTCACCAATGAAAAATACTTATGTTAAAAAAGTCTTTATCCTAAAATATCTATGATATCGCCCATATCTTCTGCCATGACTTTATTTAAATACTTCCTTTCTATGTTTATAAGACTGATTAAGCCTTACCTGACCAATCGTATTCCGCAGATAGGTTGTCAGCCTCTCAAGCGTACTGAAAGAGCTCTCTGCTGCACAGAAAGTGGCAGGGATCGCAGCTAAAATAGACACAACTTTCGCAAACTCGGGTATCATTTCTAATAGCTCATTTTCATGTAGTATATTTGGATAACATCTGATGCTGTCTTGTGGCAAATCTCTAGTTGGCTTTGCTTAAAGGAATATTGGCATGGATTTCCATTTTTTTCATATATGAAAAAGAAAATTTGTAGAAACAAAGTGGTGAAAAAACTATGTTGATATCTTATTCCATTTAGAAGTTACGAAATTTTAAAGTATTTTTGAATTTGGACAAAAGTAACTGAAGACATGTTTGAGGTGTTTTTAAGAACATTTTTCTACTCTTTAAATTGTTATAACTTCTAAAC
Organism: Chiridota heheva; assembly: GCA_020152595.1. Classification (NCBI taxonomy): domain Eukaryota; kingdom Metazoa; phylum Echinodermata; class Holothuroidea; order Apodida; family Chiridotidae; genus Chiridota; species Chiridota heheva. Next base: position 3,226,755 of record JAIGNY010000055.1, on the reverse strand, counting down.
GGAATAAAATATTGAAGTAGATTTTTTCACTACTTTGTTTTTAAAAAAATTTCTTTTTCATATACAAAAAAAAAATGAAAATCCATCGGAATATTCCTTTAAACTGAAAAAAAAAAAAAAGTCCTTGGTCTGCTTCGATGAGATCTTTGTCCAGGCCATAGAAGTTTTCAATTAATTCATAGTCAGAAGGTGATGGTGTGGCCTCTCTAACAATTGCACCAATAGCAAAAATGATATATTTGTCGTCTCCCTTAAAACGAGCTTCCAATTCGGTGAGTACCTATTGATTGATACTTGTCCACATATCTGTTGTTGCGTCCTCTCCAGTAAGAGCTTGTAATTGGCGTGGGAGCTTCCTGTGTGGAACCCGCGCGTTACTAAAGCTGAATTCGGTTTACTCAAACCAAGATTTGATAATGTTGCTGATTTAATCAGTTAGTTGCCACATGGGATCAAAGTATTCAACATTGCGATGTTCTCAATATCATTAGGCTATGGTAAGCTCTGTATTTCGCTGTGCAGTGATCAAATTCATATTTTTGGATTGTAAGAATCTGCTAAGACTCTTGATGTTTGAAAGGATGACCTTACAGCCTTAAGGATACACAGCCCAAGAATAAACTCAAAGTCACATATGGCAGTAAGAAGTGCACGACTATCACAGCATGTCTTGGGTCTTTGTCATTTTCAAGTTGATTAAAAGCTTTAACAATTCTCTCAATTTGCTTAGGACACTTTTTACAGCTTCCCATCGACATGACCATCTCTGGGCTAGCTTCAAGAAAGTTATAAGCGAGTGTGCTAAGCGCATTGCGAAGTGGAACAACTTCCTTCCTTGTGTCTTACAGTGCCAGATTTAGCCAGTGGACATATCTGTCCAACACATCTGTCCAACATGATTTGTTCTATTATTCTAAAAAGTAAATCAAAAACGCAAACTTAAAATCTGAATTTAGTCCAGTTTCTGATTCATTAATCTAATTAATTTCACTTTTGTACGTTTATCTACCTATCAAAAAAAAAAAAATCAAACATTTGCCCCCAAAATTGCAGCCAAATGCAGTTAAGTCTCGACGACATTATCATATAACAACATGAACAATAACATATGTAAATAAGACAAGAATGGACAAAGAAAGAACCAAACGCCAGACAAAACAAGCCTGTAAAACGAGCAAAATTAGAAGCTGGAATATATAAGGTAAAGAAGACCCGCTTCTCTTTTATGAAAAAAACAAAACAAAAAAATCTGTAGGGATGACCAACCTCTCTCTTGAAATAAAACGTTTACTGCACATCCCTATTTTTTTGATTTGTGCTCATTGTTAGCCTCTTTACTTGTCAAAACGTAACAGGGAACCTGTCAATGAGTAACGGAAACTTTCTGCATCACAAAGGAATTTAAATGACAAAGGGAATCAACTGGTGGATAACAGACACGGTCTGTCGTCTTGGTTACGTGAAGTCTGCAAACGATGATCAATGTAACAGTGTAATGTTATGGTTGTGACCGGGTTTTAATCTGAAGGGCTGGTAAACACGAGCTGACTTAGTTCATCAGATGTGAATAGATGGGTACATCCTTGTTCCTTGGATATGGAAATACGTTCCGAATAATTTTATTCCAGGATTACTTATAAATATAAGATAAGGCTTCATTTTTAATATCACGTTTGTTTGGATAAGGATATTTGCTTTTATAAAAATTTCACCATGGCTGCCGTGGGAGTAATTTCATCCATGGACCTCGCAACCAAAGCCCCACATCATTTTTACAGGGATTATCAGGGATTGGATTCATTATCAAGGAATTATCAATCAAGTGAGCTGTTTTCACCTTATCAGGTACCACAGAGACCAACCGTATCAGGAATAAGGTAAATGTCTACCTCTGTTTAATCCTTCATTTACAGACCTCCGTGGTGTAGTGGTTAATGCTTTGTCCTCTCGGTTGGCGTTCATGTCCTCTTGAAGGATTTTTGCCGACTTAACCGATTCAGATTCAGACTCTCACCCGCATGTCTCGGGCTCGAATCCCGCCGACTGGCCTGCAACCAGTGAGTTCACAACTGGTTACCAAAGGCCCTGGTCGTTTTTGATATAATGTCCAGCACTGGATGTTTTCGGGACGTTAACTCTGCTATGCTATGCTATAAAAATGTTGTGTTCATGTATTTCATTTATGAATCGTCAGCACTCAGTATAATTCACGCATTTTGCACTGAATAAATATAAAATAACCACCAGACCAGCAAGGACAGGGGCGGCGGAGCCGGGGGCTTCATCCCCCATTAATTTGACGTAAACTTGTGATTATCATGTTACCCGACCTAATTAGCCCCCCAAATTATAAACAGGGTGATAAATGCTCAGATTTATTTTCACTATGTGAAGAAATGTATTTTTATAACTTTTTCTGACATTGGGATGGAAAACAGTGGGCTGCAAATTTCACCGGTGTGGCATCCCCCCTCCTCCCCCCTTCCCTTTCTCCATTCTACCCATTTGAATATATGCTAGGTAGGGCATAGGGAGGGGGTGAAGAACTATATTAATTCAAAAATGAAATATCACTTGTATGCCTAAGTAAGTGTACAAATTTGCCACTTTTTGTACCTAAATTTCATGAAATAGGCAAAAATGAACAAACTTTGTTTAGACAAGGCAATCTTTTCCCAGAAAAATTTGGACCTGTATGGCCTTTATAAGCTCCTAGTCTTTTATTAGCTGCCTTTTTTTTTATTGGCTCTTAAGTTGAATTCAATACTCTCACCATTTCTTTCAGGCACATTGTCAGAGCACTTGCCATTATTTTGTTGTTGTTGTAATTTTGATTTTTCACCCAAAGCCTTGTTCCATAATTCAGAATACATTCTTACCAGTTTATTAATTCCAAAAAGTTTGATTGGTTATGTTGCAAGGTTGTGCATTTCCATAGCTGGATTGATCTACATTATATATTGCATTAGTGGAAAAGACTTAAAAAGGCAGAGGTTTTTTTGGGGGAATTGGGCCTTAGAAGATAGTCCTTTAATTCATGAAATGCACCATGCCTTACAGATAGAATGGCAAGGGAGAATTCCCCTCCCCATTTTTTTTTATTCATATCTTTTATACAGTAAGTAGTTTATTAGCATGATTTGTCCCCCCCCCCCCCTCCCTTTCTTCTCCCTTCCCCCATTTTCTTGATCTGCAACATGTTAATCGCTCTCATTTTTTTTTACTTTGGAAGGACAAAATGTATTTTAATTGTCATGCCCATCACAAAAGAACATTATAACCTGTACATTTATCTACAATATGTATATATATATATACATGACTTCATACCACTGAACTGCTGAAGAAGGAAACAGGAGTTTTCGAAATATTTGGTTTATAAAAAATTATGTTGGCTAGAGACATTGCCATTTTTTCCTATTTTGTTATATATATATATATATATATATATATATATATATATATATATATATATATATATATATATATATATATATATATATATATATATATATATATATATATATATATATATATATATATATATATATATATATATATATATATATATATATATATATATATATATATATATATATATATATATATATATATATATATATATATATATATATATATATATATATATATATATATATATATATATATATATATATATATATATATATATATATATATATATATATATATATATATATACTATATATATATATATATATATATATATATATATATATATATATATATATATATATATATATATATATATATATATATATATATATATATATATATATATATATATATATATATATATATATATATATATATATATATATATATATATATATATATATATATATATATATATATATATATATATATATATATATATATATATATATATATATATATATATATATATATATATTTGTTGAACTGTTTTTATTTCAATAGAATTTCAAAGCTTTGGTTGTTTCTATACTATAACTGTATAAACTGATAAATAATTTGGAGAAAAAAAAGAGAGATACATAACACACAAGGTTACATAAGTAATGTACAGATATAGGAGTCTCTGTTTTTTTTTATTTCCCAACTTTAATTAGAAAGTATATTTCATATTTTCTTCTCCCCTACCCCCTTACCCTCCGTCTCTTCACACGCACAACTAGTAAATACACAAAGAGTACTCAGTTGATTACATACCACTGACAAGTTACAGACATAGTTTCAATTTGTTGGGGAGTTAGTGATAGGAACATTTTGTGTACAAAGTAAAATATTCATATTTTTTTTTAACCCCCTCTAGAAGCTATCAGTGGTGTAGCCATGGTTACATTGTTAGGGGGCGGCAATCATCTCTAGGCTATGAAGCTTCAGGGGGAAAGTACCCTCAATTTTTCCCAGTTACAATGGGAAAATTGCACTGGTAATTTAAGTTTCCATCAAGCATTGCTGCTAATCGCGATATCCTGTTAAATTTTCGGGAAAATTTATTTGTTTTGGGGAAATTTCCTTCATTTTGTGGGAAATTTTCTTCAGTTCCTCCTCTTGCTAACGCCACTGGAAGCTAGCCCCCTGTAATGTAAATTTTGGCACCACCACTATCAATTTATTCAGTCCTTCTTGGGTACTATAGCAACGCCACACAGGTTAACGGGATCAAAGTCTGTTCTCCACTCCTGGAGATGACTGAATCATTGATATCACCAAAAATCAAACAAATCTTTTACAGCTCTTTGAATTGCTAGCTGTTAAGGCGACATCATGCACATCTTTATGACGAAGAATTGTGATGTTTCAGTCTTGAGTGGGCAGATGTCTTTTTTTTTTATGTTAATCTGTAATGTTGAAACCTCTGCTAAAACTATGTGAAGGACAGCAGCAGATTCTTAGCATCTTAGGTAGAGCTTTTTTTTTATCTTTTTTTTTTTTTTATATCTGTAACACACCCTAATCAGTAGTGACATTACTGTGAACACCAGGATAGGGAGAATTTTCCCTTCCCTCATATGAATTCCCCATAATTACAACAGCAAAATTTGAAATATAACTTTTGCCCCCATGTGGTACATCTACCCCTCTTCCCCCCAGCAACAATATTTTGATGACTCCACTATCTACAGTAACTGAAAAAGACACCACCTTAAATTAAAAATGATTATTTGAAGAATATGAAGTGTTTTCTAATTTCAACAATTTGACATATTTATCCAATTCTGATCAGTCATAACTTGAAAAATATAGACTGGTTTGCTCATATCTATTCTTGTGCTCTGTTAATAACAGACCGATTTTATACTCTGTTATTAATATTACTTGCTGATTAAACAGAAACTCATAGTAGCAGACAAACCGTTTTATGCAGTCTTATGCATAATAAGACCTGATGCATTATTATGCAATACGTATTATGCAGTCTCAAGTGCCATGTACAGGTGTTAAATTCTGGAATTCCCTACCCATTACCATTAGAAATTCGTTATCGTTGTACACATTTAAAAAAAAAAAAACTTAAAACCTATCTGTTAGATAATACGCCCATCTAGAATAAGATTTGTATCCTTTCCATATGTACTATCTGTTTATTTATATGTAATTTAATGTTTGTTTTTCTTTCCTTCTGGGAAAAAGTCGGGGTGCCTATGCACCACAGGAGGTGTACGTGGAATTGTTCGTCGTTTGTATCATGGGTGTGCAGGGGCTGGGGAAGGGGGAGGGGGGGAGGGGGGTAGAGTTGCATTTCTATTTAACTATTATCATTCATTTTCAAGGGTCACACTAGAGAAGATTACTTATTTCTGGTCCTTCATCTTCTACCAGTTAGTTACCACATCGCGTGTTCATAGCTAATTAGTGTGTGTACTATACTCATGTTTCTTACAAAATGTTTTCCAATATTCCATTGTCCAAACTTCTTGCTACAATTTATGTATATGTTGTTGTAAACTGATCTGAAGATAAAAATAAATCAAATCAATTCAAACCTTGACTCTACATTGCCACTGTGCGGCACTGGTTTTACAATTTCAGAAACATCAAATATAAACTTGAATAGAATACATAAAGAATTTTGAGGCATGGGCGCCTAAAATTATAATATTACTTTGAGTTTTGGTAATCTCATAAATCTAATTTCCATAAAGCTAACCTTGACAGCGGAATCGTAAGATCAGGTGTCAGGAAGGTTGCAGCGGAGGCCATAAATAGTATTCCCATGGCGTACTTCCCTGTATATATATATATATATATATATATATATATATATATATATATATATATATATATATATATATATATATATATATATATATATATATATATATATATATATATATATATATATATATATATATATATATATATATATATATATATATATATATATATATATATATATATATATATATATATATATATATATATATATGTATATATATATATATATATATATATATATATATATATATATATATATATATATATATATATATATATATATATATATATATATATATATATATATATATATATATATATATATATATATATATATATATATATATATATATATATATATTATGTATATATATTTATATATATATATATAGATATATATATAGAAAGATATAAAGAAGGATATGAATGATTTACTAATGTGGAAATTAAAGAGAAGGTTCAAATTCATATTTTGGCTTGGAAGCACCACACACTGCAGTTTTATAACCCAACTTAAGTGCTTAATGTTTGACAGTCCGATCCACGTTCCTGATTGGAAGATTTCCCGATTGGGAGATCGAGACATGCTCAGTGACCATCATTTGATTTGTTGCTAATAAGTTCAGCCGTTAATTAATTTTTTTTTTGCTTGTCAAATTCTGTAATTCTAAACTTGTATACCTTGGAAATGATATTGGAATTTTTTTATTTGTTTGTATACTCTGAGCTTTTGCTGGTGATTAAGGTTGTAAAAATTTGCTCTTAAAAAAATATTGAAATTAATTTTCGAAGATTACGTTAAGATTCCCTGGTGAAAGTTAAATTTGCGCTGGTGAAAATGGAGAGAATAATTTCATCGTTCTGCATGCATTTTTCCCTACCTTTGGCTTAAACACCTCGTTTAACCCTTTTGTATTTCTTTAGAGCAATTTTAATTTGGAAAGATGCAGTGTGAGTTATGATGACAACAAAATCTTCCATTCGGGAGCGTGGACCAGACTGTTTGATTTCAAAGACTAACAAATTCAGTTCATTTTTTCGGTTTGGTTTTGAGAAAGTGCCCAAAACTGAATATTTTAACAAATAACAGGATGTCCTGTTAAAACATCATCTGACTCAGTTTAATGATCTTTAAGCCAGGATAATTTTTCATGTTTATCTATAGAAAAAGTGTTAAAACTCTGGACCAACCAGGAAGCACATCCCTGGACAAATGTCTTAGAGATTATAAATATGTTTTTTTGTTTTTTGTTAATTGGCTGTTCACCTTAGTTCACCAGAAACCTGTCTCAACATGTGATCACTTCAAACGTGTGGAATGTATGATGCAGCTGGAGAAGACACGAAGGCTCAGCACGGGTGGGATGGGCTTCACAAAAGCATGCTAATGATACAATTATCATACAAAATATATACATCATAAAATAAATGGGGCAAAAATTCCCGCCTAGAATCCCAGTAATCCCGTACATAGGGATTAGTTCCCCTTGTAAACCCTTGTTAAACTTTTCAGTAATTTGTAGATGAGTTCAGGGGCCCAGAATTCAAAGCAGTTTTTTCACATACGCTTTAGGAAAGAAGAGGAAATGACAAAAGCTTCAGACTTAAGTGCAATACAAGATAAAATTACATGACTTCCCCTCTGCTTGTTACCTACAGGGCAAAAATAAAGTCTTTTGCAAAATTACTCCCACACTTTTTGTGTATAACTTGTATGTTTTGGCATCAATCGCTCCCCCCCCCCTCCCCCCCCCCCCACCTGTTAGTATACACAAACTTCACACTTAGTACTGTATAAACATATATTTTTCAGTCATGTATTAAAAACAGCAACCATGATCAATTCACACATTTAAGACGAAATGAAATTAGCATTAAAACCATTTCCCTGCAAGGGGTGATAAATGTTGGTCTCATTGCGTACATATCTCCATGTCTAGTAAGTGCACCCCCTGCCGATGTATACAAGCACATGACATTCCGAGAGGATTGTGGGACAACGGGAGGGGGGGGACTGAAATTCCATATTGGAAAATTCTAAAAGCAAAAAAAAAAAGTCATCACCTATTTGTGTTCTAATTTTATACCGTTTTCGCCATTGTCAAGCGTAGGTTTTCGATAATTATTAGGGTCCCCTGTTTGCATGAAGCATTATGCTTTGCAAAATTATCTCGCCTCCCCTGGGGTGTAGAAAGCTTTCAAAAAGTGGGGGCATGACTTCTTAGGAGGCACTTTTCAAGTCATATGTCACCCATCCCACTCTGTATATAGAATAAGTGAACCAAAAACAACAAAGTAAAGTAGAAGGGGCCCTTTGTTTTTAGAAAGGAGTACTTTTCCAATGGGGACACATTCATCCCGTACATGAGACTGACAAAAGTTGCTAGTTTCCTACTATTGGGTCAGTAATTGAGGAGCACTTTTCATTTTCAAAACAGTTCGGCACATTGCCTGTTAATAGGAACATAGAGGTTCATAACAATGGGAACATTTTGCTACATGAAAGCCGCCATTTTGTGATATTTTCCATGATCCTTTGCTATCCTAACGTTTAAGCCTTATGCAATGTTACATATTTTAAATTTGAAATACCTCTGGGAAATATTTCTATGCTAGGGGAAACTTAAAACTTATGAAAATGTCTTCATTACTGTCATGTCTAAATCTTTTCCACTCCCATTTGATATGTTCACAACACCGTTTTTGAAATATTAGGAAATATAGACAACAGAGCTAGGCTTTTAGGCGAAAAACGGCCATTTTAAGAGTTCAAATATTTTTCAACACAATGAATTTTGATATTTCAAGTACATAATTGAGAAACTATGACATTCTATTGCAACATCTGAACAATATGGCTGCACGACTTCAATATTCTCGTGTGTTATAAATGTCCCTATTAATAGGCATGCTTCCGGACTGCAAAAGGGGCATTTTTGTCATTTTTTGGAAAAGGATTAGAGAAATAAATGTTAATTAGGTAGACTGAAGGCATAGTTCTCATTTCACTGTGAAGACTTGTAGCAGTCATGAGGACTAGTGTAGACTAGAATATTACAATTATTCATTCTTTCTATTCCCTAGATACAAACATTTTCGAGAGGAACTAGAGAGACAGCCCCGAACACCATGGGGTATGGACCGCGAGTACGGAGGAGAAGGCCCTGTCAACTTGCCAGAGGAACACAGACCTAAAAGTGAGCCCCCTACAGAGGTTGGGAAGGGACATAGGCATTATGGATCAGGAATTTACCCATTCCCCAGGTAAGAAATAAAAGTAAAATTTAAGAGTTGTTCCTTCAGGTTGGTCACAAATACACAGAAGAAAACAAGAATTTGGATGCAATAGGTAAGTTGAACTCAACATTTTCTAAACGTATTTCTTAAATTCTTGTGAAGTTTTTTCAATTAGCAAGATTTTCACAAGCTTTTGCATGTGACTTTCTCCCTCTAAGCAATATGCTTCTCCCTGTAAAAATACACACATGAGGTTTTGCATGAGACACAGGACTTTTTGGAAGGTAGGAGAGGGCACACAAGAACGTATAACGCAGTAACGTGGGGGAACCTGAGTAGATTCTCCATATATCCTTGTGTTATATTTTTTCATTTGACTTTTTGCAAGGGATGGAGGAGGGGAGGGGGGGGGGGAGGGGGGGGGGGTGACTACATGTGCCCCATACTGGCTATGGGTCTGACGTGACACAATTGTGTGTGTGTGTGGGGGTACATATGTTGTTGTAGCTGTTTATTCAAATACACTGAATTCAACAAAGATCTTAAATGACAACCTTTTAAATGTTCGTATTTCAGAATTCAACAGCTGTAAATACACAAACAAAATTAACACATCAAATTATCCACCCATCTGCAAAGAACGCTATGATCACTTTTCATCACTATGAAAGAATTTATTGAAATAAATAGGAAATCAAATGGAAATGAAAATCTGCAGTCATTAGTGTCAAATCAGTAGTCATTTTTTAAACTCATGGACCTATTCAATGGTGTAGTTAGACTGTTTTCCAGGAGGGGCAAAAATTCAATTTCATGATTTTTCTGTAGACTATCAAAATGTAACCTTTTCGTTACACTTCCGACCAGTGGGGTTATTTCCCCTCCCATCCCTATACTATAAAGTTGATCGCCAGTTTTCCTTTTTGCTGAATGTTGTCACTGGAAACCAAACTAGATACTAGGGATCCATTTTCTGGGGACCGGTGTAGACTTGCTACTTTAAGATGTCTCTAATACACACATTGTGGCAGCAAGTACATGATTTAAAACTTGAAACATGATTCTAATCTTGATATTTATTCAATCTATAAAGTGATGTCATAATGTGTAATGTTTCTCAGTGTCTTGTGGTGGCACTTTGACAGTTTTGATTAAGATGTCAATTTCTGATAGATTATGTTGTGTTAGATTGTACAGATTGATATTTTTTATTTTTCATGAATGTTTCCTTACATGCACTGACGGATCTTGTAATCGAGGTGTCATCTGATTCTTTCAACGTCCCTAGACTTTTAATTAAGCATGGAAACAGAGATTCTTCTAAATTTACCAAAGCTCTCAATCTGGGGCCATGGTCCTTTGTTCTCACTATCTCAATTTTGGTAGATATGACCCATAGCTATCTGATGTTCCAAGTTTATTGTTTTATACTACTTTAATTGTTCCTTACAATCAGTTCGGCAGCATGCCTATTAATGGGAACATAAATGCTCCTAAAAAAGAATACATTTTGCTACATTTTGTGATATTTCCCATGATCCCTTATGCAATGTTACATATTTCAAATTTGAAATACCTCTGGGAAAAAGGTCTTTGCTAGGGGAAACTTAAAACTTACGAAAATGCCTTCGTTACTGTTATGGCTAAATCTTTCCCACTCTCATTTAATATGTTTACCACGCCGTTTTCGATTTTAGGAATTATAAACAACAGAGTTATGTTTTTAGGCGGAAAACGGCCATTTTGAAAATTCACATATTTTTCAACACAATGAATTTTGATATTTCAAGTACATAATTCAGAAACTATGACATTCTATCGCAATATCTGAACAATATGGCTGCCTGACTTCAATATTCTCGTGTGTTAGAAATGTTCCTATTAATAGGCATGCTTCCGGACTGACAATTTGTATAAATTAAATCTCAAAAGTGAAAAAAGAGAGCTCTGTTTGTCAGCTAATAAAGAAATTGAATACAGTGTGTCTTACTTTACCCCCTCAGACCAGAAAGAAAACAAGTTTATTTGTGATCTTATTCTATTAAGCTTATTTTGTTTTAATATATTTTCATTCAGGATGTGAGTTCAACAATTGATTTGAGATAAAAATTACGGAAACCGCTAACTTCCATGGTTTTCATTTTACAAAGAGAAAGCCATTGTGTGCCGATTGGCCGTTACTTGCGCCAAGTGACCAATCATTGATAAATATTCCATATTATGTCCTTTAAGTATGAGAAATGTTATCTTCATTTTTTGCCTGGAAATAAAATACCCATCCTACAGAAATTGTCTTTTCATTGCCGCTGTTGATTGCAAAGTCTATTTTAACTCCCTGAGCTCACAAAGGTCCTTTTGAATAAAACTTCGTACATATTCTTGAAACACCACACCCAAAGCATTTGATAACCCGAAATATCCCCTTTTTTTATGAATCTTCTAATTTGTTTCCTAGAAATGGATGTATTTGTCACAAAGATGGTTGACCATATAAACTTGGAAGTTCTGATATCATTTATAAATATCAAAAGTTTTATTTTACCGAAATGCCACCTAATCTATCTAGTCATTCTGTTTAACCTCTACGTGCTGTCTATTATTAAACAAGGAAATGACAAATGAATGTTTTAACAACATGACTTGTAAAGGCCATTGATAATGGGATAAATCACCCCTGACAACTATTATCCTCTTGATGAGAGACTCAGCAAACAATAAATACTTCAAGTGCTTGATGGTATTGATTGGGTTGTATCAAAACCAGTCCTTTATCTGTGTCCAGTCAAGAATCAGTTTAAATAGAAACACTCAAATATTGAATTAGTAGATAGACATTGTTCAGACAAGACTATGGTTGCTACAGAAGCTTCTTGGGTAGCAACCAAAATGGGTGTCAAAGAATGGTTCAGTTTGTGTGTGTAGATTTATATTAGATGCAAATGTCAGAAGACTTTGCTTGGACTTTGGTGCCAAGGTAATGTTAGCCAATTAATTGCCCATTAAATAGAAGTAATCAGTGCTTACTAAACAAGGACTTAAATCTCAGCAACGATATTTTAATTGGGGAACCATTATATTGTGGTCAGAAATGTAAGAACTTCGAGAGTAAATGATGACTTAATATTGAAACCACTTTGAAATCATAAACAATTTAACTCATTTACTTATTTGTAAGTCAGGGGTTTATATGGAAACTTGAATGCAATTTGAAGTGGGGCACGCATGTATTTTATCTTCTCAGAAAAATTTTAATGCGACTCCATTACAGGGCTTTTATAAGAAATTTCCCGTGGTGGGCCAATTGATGGCGAAAATGGCATCGGCCCAGTGGTCGAATCCTTCAAGCATATAAGACGCACAACTAGGTTGTGGGACAGATCTCACACTTTTTGATTTTAATAAGACAATAAAGTATAGGTTCTCTCCGAATTATATGAAAATTGCTAAGGAACCTGATTTACTTTTCAGCTTGCTCGTCAGACCCTCATAAACAATATGCAGGTTGGATCATCTGTGCAACAAATTTGGAAAAACTGGTGGGCCAAATAAAGTGACTGCATGGTGGACCAAATATACACTGTAAAAAGGCCTGATTCATTAGCAATAACCAAGCATAAAATTTACATTTTTGATATTTGAAAGAAATTTTTGAACATACATGCCACATGGAGAGGACTAAAGTTAAAGAGGCGATATCGTCATATGTGCACAATATTTAGAATTCCTTTCAAATTGTTTGATTGGTTGAAATTTTGCTGCGCGATTCATTGTCTCGTATTGCAAGGTATATAGGTATTTAAAACGCCTGGTAGGTCACTGTACGAGATAGTCCAGATGGTTGCGGCGATCGCAAGTGACTTTTTTTTTCAAATCATGTCGTGAGTTCGAGCCCCGGTAGAATCGTTTATTTTGACTTTTGCTTTCATCTTCTTTTTTTCTCAGTAATTTTCATTTGGTGACTATCATTGTAGTATTATAATACTAAAATTTCAGTTTCGCTTTCTGACAAAAAAGCATTGAAAAAAACAAATAAGTTTCTCGTCACAGTAACGTAATGCGCTGGGTATGTAATTCTGCACACACAACGTACATGCTAGTGTCTGGCTGTACTGTGTGGTACACAGTACACACAGACAGAGGATCGAATCTTGCCCCATCGGAAGTGACGTCAAAAAATAGTATCCCCCATTTTTACCGTATTTTACTGCGACGATCCTTCCTCTTTAACATGACCCCTATTTCTGTAATTTGTCATAGGTTCCAGGGAAAGGCATTTCTTTGAAATTTTGAGAAACAAAAGGGAATAGTCACTACCAGAGTTGAACCTCTTTTTTTTTCTTTAAAATTCTACAGTTCTTGTTGCAAAGTTAATTTAAAGGCCAGTTGTCGTCTCTAACGTCACGAGGTAAATGAAATTCAAATCCTGTGTTTTGATTGGTCGAAACACAATGGTACCTTATAGTGTGCACTTATATTGATAGGCCAATCAGTATTGATTTGAAATAAATTGTACGCCGCCACATTTTAATCACGATAGATGGCCTATAAACAAAACAGGTTCAATTGCCAATATTCAGTGCGATATTAAAGTTAAATTCTATTGTTTATGGGAAAAGGAAGGGGAAGGGAGGATGGGGGGGGGGGGGAGTGGGTGGGAAGGGGGTGCATGATGAATGGTTGTTATATTTGCATTTTGTCCAACGTTATTTATGTGACCCGTTTTGTTTAGAAGATGGGTTGATTACCCTTTTCTGTTTAGAAATTAGAAGCCCGAAAAAGTTGAGTGCCCCATTCCTTATATTAAACATTGAAAAATGTTTGTCATACTATTAGAGAAAAATCAATCCGAAGTTTCTGATCTTTAAAAATAATGGAAATTGTTAAAAGTACACAAAGAAAACTATTTGTTCACCAAAAAAAATATATATATATATATATATATATATATATATATATATATATATATATATATATATATATATATATATATATATATATATATATATATATATATAATATATATATATATATATATATATATATATATACATATAAATATATATATATATATATATATATATATATATATATATTTATTTATATATATATATATATATATATATATATATATATATATATATATATATATATATATATATATATATATATATATATATATATATACATATATGGAGTTTAGTTTAAGACTGGATTGAGGCAAATCTCGCTTGAATTTATTCTGCAAAGCAAAATATAGTTGTAATATATGTGCAATTTGACACACGTAAATGGGCTGATGATTTATCAGTTCACTGACATTTATATCAGCCATGACATAAGGAATAATCAGAAGTGAAGAAAGATGTACAAGATTAAAAGTATATTATTCAATGTCACAAAGCCTGAAAAATATTACTCTGAATGATAAAAAAACAAATGCTAAATGACCTCGTTTTCTATTGCAACTAGTCATTTTGCTCCTTTCAGAAGTTGATTGTAAGTTGTAAACTTGTCTACTATTAAAGTGCTGTTATATGACAGCTGGTCTGGTACTATACAGGGAAGCAATGACGAATTGGCTATGCTTTCAGTCATGGAGTGCATGACATTAAGATCAAATAGGTTTATGAGCCAATATTGAACAAAACTTAGCTCATCCCCCATTTTTTTACAAAACATTGTACTAATGGTTGTGTTATGACTTATAAAATTATCAGAAAGAATTTTGAAGAAAAGAAATGAAAAACAAACTTAGCTGGAAATATTTGGTAGTTTTTTAATGAATTTAGTCAAGTACTTTAGCTTGAATTATTGTTATGTTATTATTTGGTTGCCAGATCTATTTGAATATTCATAACTTTAATGACTGAGAATAAATCCTAGAGTAATGTTTCAAACTGATTTGAATTTACTCATCCTCCAAATAGCTGCAAGAACATTTGAAAACCTAGTTTTCATGAAAGAGATAATTTGGACAAATAATGATAAATAATGACCCCTAGATTTCAATTTTGTTATAAATTAATAATGAAGATGGAGGCATAGGTTTGACAGGGGTTCTGCCTAAGTAAACAACTAACATTTTCTGAATATCTGATAATATCTGATAAAACCTTGTTTGTGCCTTTCATAAAAAAGAAAAGGGGGAAAACTGATAGATGTTGGAGTATGTTTATCCTCAAGGGGACTGCACAACACATCGCATAAATGCTTTATTTACATCTCATAAGTAACGGGATAGTCTTGATTTCAATTTATTGCAAAACGGAAGGGGCCTAGAGACCGAAGGTGTCTTTGCTTATGTGACAAACAAATAAATTGCTGCAACAATATCGTACCTTGAAGAAACAAGAATTTGGTTTGTCAGGCGGTTAGGTTAAAACATATCATGAGAGGATAGAAAATCAAATAAAATTAGGTATTTCTCTGATTAGGAGGGAGAGTCATGATTTATTTTTTTCAAATCATCAAGCTTGAAAGTCGCTGTAAATTGATTCGGTAATTTCAAGCCAAAAGCTTTTTGTAAATGGTATATGGACAGGTATAGATACGTTATATTAATCATAGAGAGCGTTTAAATTCTGAACAGAATTATCTTTTAAATACAAACAGAGTGCCTGTAGTATCTGAGTTACGGATTATCAAAGTTTGAAGAAGTTTTAGTGTATACAAAAGCTGTGATAAAAACTTTTGTTTATATCTCAGTCCCTGAAAAACGTCAGATTGTTTTCTCCTGCTAAATTTCCATCGAGGTATTATGATGGGGATTCAAAACTTTATGGTCATTATTTGATAAGTTTGTATTTTATTTAAATGATGTTACAACTGATATTACACTTTATTGTTGTTTCTGTTTCATATTTGAGGTGGAGGGGGGCATTTCCCCCACTTTCTTCCAAATTTGTATCTTTTGTATGGTAAATTTTTGCATCTTGGCATGATTTTTTTCCCCTACACTTTGGGCTTTGCACACCCCTGCCTCCCCCCACACACACATTTTTGGTAGGCAAATCCTGCATGTGGTTACATAAATGTAACAAAATAACACATTGTGTAAAATTCAAACATTTCATTTCAAAGTTGACAAGAAAAAGCTGACAAATAAGCAGCAACTAACTAATAAAAAAGTGTCTTCTCTTTTCTAGATGCAAATTAAAGTAGTATATGGATATGCATATTTCTTATAAAACAATTAGCTGTTATTCCTGGTTATGATTCATTGCAGCACCCCTATTCATTCAACTGAGAATCTGATTCCTTGATGCATACCCCTTAAAGCAAACACAATGCTGATTCCATGGAAGTATAACTCTGATCAATAATAAACAATGAACCAGGCATACTTTCTAGAACATAACTCTGATCCCCCTCATTCCCAACTTTCTCAAAGGGCAATCAATCATTCACGCCCTGCGTTTAACTCTCTATGGCCCTCCCCTTATTTACATGCACCATGGTGATAGCTCCCTCCCACATAAAGAAAGGCTATATGTCAATAGAATAGTCTGTAACCATTGTGTATGAGTGCGTTGGCAGCTGTTTACATCATTTACAATGTAGTGTACTGAAGAGTTCAGAACAGTTGTTTTTGTGATAAATTGCCAGTGTTGCCAGTAATTTGTGATAAATTGCTCATTTTGGAAGATACTTGTGACAGTTTTGTGTATTCTGAAGTTGATTTTGCCTGGTCCAGTATGGCTACTTCTCTGCTTCCAGCTCTTCCAAGAATTTACCCAGAGAAGAAGAAGAGTCCACTTCTGTCTCATTTACATTCAATGTACTACACGTAAGGAGTACCTTCGCTTGTTCCTGTAATTCTACTTTGAGCCATGTCCAGCATGATAGAGCTCACATACCTGATCCTGCAATTCCATATACATTTTGTGATTCTTTTCTCATAAGGTTATTGCAATCTGTAAAGTTTTGTTAACAATTTTTTAAAAACTTGTATGAGTCAATCATAACTTCTGTTTTCAAACATTACAGAGAAACTTCATGTAGTTTTAAGAGATAAACATTGTACAAAAGAAGCTTTGATGTGCATTATGTTGCGGATGGGAGGGGGGGACATAATTGTTCCCAATATTGTGACATACACTCCTAGACACATGCATCCAGATCCTATACACACAGTTTGAATGCTTTGCTTCAAATCTGCAACTTTTATAAATGGAGTTCAACTTGAGGTGAAAGTTTAAAAAAAAATGTATTTTTGCATTGTTGAAAATATATAGATATTATTTTGATGATTGTTTCATTTCTGTCATGGCAGAGGTCTTCCAGTGGAGCAGTACTATAATGTGACACTACTCAGAAAAAGCAATGTTCGTCGTAATGATCAATTGTAAGTAATCAATTTAATTGGTCTTTATAAATTTCCAAGCAATATAAAAATTTAAAAATTAAGTCAAATTGAAAATAAAGAAGAAGAATTTTTTTTAAATTCTGATTGTTCTTTAATGTTTTGATAATAGCTAAGTGTACATTATGCAGTAGAAATTTGTTTATGCAAAAGACATTGAAATTTGTCATGGTCTTACGATCTAGTAGTAACAATTTTTCTTTGATTCTTCACAGGTTACCAAAACCAACCGAAGTTGATATGAGGTAAGTGTTTTTACTTAATTCCAAGAATTCAATCAAACTTTTGATGTTGTTGCAATATACAATATATTTTTTGCTAAGTTTCCAGCAACTTGCTTGAATGTTCTTTAATACTAGTTTTCCATGGGGAACATAATTAGGCTGAAAATCAATGTTACATTTGAAACAAAAAGGTTGATCATTTGTTACACCGTTTGTAAATGTGAATTAAAACAAATGACTAACACAAAGCCAGTGTAGAGTTAATCAGTATACGAGAATTAAATGAAAGAATAAACATTTCCAACTCAACAGCTATATTTCTCCTATACGGAGGAAGGGAGGGAGGGGGAATCCAAATTTTAGATAAAAATATGCCTCCTGGAATTACCACCCTGTAAGAACTGGAGGTTGAGACACCCTTTTGCCCTCACCACACTATTTATCCTACACTTCTTTCCTTATAGCACTCTGCAGATTGACCGTGAGTTTCCAGCCGAACACCCTTACAGCTCACATATGTCAAGGTTTGCAGTCTTTCCTAGCTTCAGTAGCTCACCAGATGATTACAAAACAGGGGAGAATTCACAAAACGAGAGGCCACTTCACCCACACATACCCAGAAACCCATATGCCATTTCACTTGTCAGGCAATCGAAAGGTCAGTTTAAGATATTCAGATGAGTAATGAATATTCATGTAAGAGAGACTTCAGAGAAGCAGAAATAGTTCTGCAAGTACAAGTGTTTAGCATACCAGATTCTTTACTGCAAGGGGGTGAAGATTCTTACGGGTGAGGGTCCTTCTAGGGGAAAGATCCTTCTGGGGAAGATCCTTATGGAAAAGATCCTTTTGGGGAAGATCCTTCTGGGGAAGATCCTTTTGGGGTAGATTCTTCTGGGGAAGATCCTTCTGGGGAAAATCCTTCTGGGGGAAATTCTTCTGGGGGAAGATCCTTTTGGGGGAAAATCCCTCTGGGGAAAATCCTTCTGGGTGAAGATCCTTCTAGATAAAAATCCTTCTAGAGGAAGATCCTTCTGGGGAAGATCCATCTGGGGGAAGATCCTTCTGGAGGTTTGTTCAATGAGTATGAGTTGTTCTTATATCCTCTTAAACGTATGTCATACCCCCTCCCCTTTCTGAAATGGTGATCTAATTTCTGAAAACCTGCCTTAGTTGAAGTTTATGATAAAACAGGCCTCTCTGTAAATAGCCACTTAGCTCTTTCAATACATCTTACCTGAAATAGATACTTAGTTGGAATTGACTACATAATTATTGTTCGGCTTAAGATAGAAAGGAACTTATTTATTCGTAGGGTGGGGGGTTACAGCAGTTAAGAGAATTTGATATTATAATAATTTTATGATAAGCAGTAAGTTTTCAGTAAGTTATTTTCCCTTCTGCCAAGTTTGTAATTTAAGCACCTGTGAATTACCCCCTTTTTGATTCTTTGTCAACAAAATCTGCTTGAGCAAGATCCTTTATTTCTGTGGGTGTTCTTGCTAATGTCAAAATAACATTTATTATAGAAAACAGTGAAAAGATGCATAATTAGATCAAGTTTATCTTTATTACAATCACAGCTTTTACAATACACTTGCTGTCAGTGGTGTGCTGTTATATATGACTGGTAAAACACTCCCTAAGTGGTTTGCACCATTAAGTCTCCTTAGTTAAACTTCTCTGCAAAAGCTGCCAATTCAATCTTTATGCAGACACCTGGAGAACTGGCCTGAATTAAAGCAGGGATCAAATAACAATTCTGGTCATTGAACTTCTGGGAAGCTTGACAGGAGCAGCGCTCTGTTTACAGTTGGTTGAAAATTCTTAGAAGCCGGGCATTAAGAGGTCTGCGTCGTGGAGCAGAGGCTGGTGATTAAAGTCATAAGGTGTATCTTTACATAAAGTGTGTCACTAGTGGTGTGTAATTCAAGTGAAATTCTATATCCTTACATGATAAACATCTCCATTTTCTCATATTTTTCAGGATGCGCTGACAGGACTGAGATACAAGATCTTCCTCTTGACACAGAAAATAAACCTCTTAGGTGGCCAGGAGATACTTTCTTTCAGGTAGGTAAAAGAAAGATAAAGTTCTGGGGATTTCTAATACTCCCTGTCATTTTTCAATGTATTTTGCTCCCAAAATATCTTCATTTAGTCATTGCAAAAATATCCTAATAAAATGATTTGTCACAGATTTATAGAATAGAGTGATCTCAAAATGGATCAATTTTCAAAATCTGATGAATTTTCAAAATATGTAGAATTGACAAATTATGTGGAATTTTCATTATCTAATAAATTGATAAATCTTCATTTGAATTGAGTTTTGAATATTTAAAGAATTAAGCAGCCAATGCCTCAAGGTTTTCTGATAGTTAAGATACTAATTGTGCAAAAAAAAGTATAATACAGATACAATAATGTAGAAAATGATATTTTACTCAATAAAAATGTACTATCATATCTCTTGAATATCAGAAAGTTTAAGATACACACTACATTAATAAGTTTCTATGTGATTGTCATGGTTGCACTTCTTGATTTTATCAACAAACTTATTTTCTGTTTTTCCCACAGCAAAGAAAAACACCAACATCTGGTAAACAACAATTTTATCCAATTCCACCAAAGGCAGTCTTACCAAACCATGCCCCCAGATCACTAGATCATACCATAAACGTACACACAGCCAATGCCCTTCGCAATGTTGAGCGTGCCCAGTGGGTGAGCACTTACAACAAAAACTTTACAGGCTATGGCTCTTCCGGCGCCCTTCGTCTTGACAATTTTGATGAAAAAGTTGATCAGGAGAACAGAAAAGGAATTGAAAATCATGCATTGGTTAGTATTTTTTTTGAGATGGTTAAATAGTCTGAAGTGGTGAGGAATAAACCTTGAGGTTTTTTGTGATGCTGATGCTATTCTCTCTTTTGTATGAAAGTTTTTCAATAAATGACAAAAAGACAATTGGTTCCAGTGAAATGGAAAGAAATTCTGATTAGTTTTTCTTGGATATTAATCTTTTCCCCATGGACTTTCAATATATTCATTGGGCTATCGGCCAAATAAGTTTCGGAAAAAATAAAAAAAGAAGATATGATCATATGTTAGGATTGTTATTACATGTCTAGTAATTACTGATGCTACATACTGATGATATGATCTGAAAACAACATTAAATATAAAAAAAAAACAAGGTCACTGTGGTTTCAAAAACTTGAGGTTTGCCATGAATTTTTCTTGACTTTTTGACATTTTCTACAGAAATGTGCATACAATAAGATAGTTTGTCATTAAGAACTAAAATCCAATTGTTGCCTTCACTTTGCTATGTGGACAGTCAATAAAATAGAGTGCTTTAATTTCATTGAGAGTAGTCTAAATTATATCTATATCACATTTAGCATCGTCTAACTGCATTAAGTGCCCTCTTTACAAAGACTCAGGTTTTCTGAATTAAGATAATTTTGTAAACCACAACCAAAATGGAATTGAAGAGTACAAACATTGTAATGTTTGTTGATCATGACATTTATGGTTGTTGGATGCATTTTTCTCTTTTAAAGTTCTTGACCAAAGATAGATTAAAAAGATATTAAAAGCCAAAATAATTCATATAGAAATGAATGAAAAGTGTACTCACTGACTGAAATGAAATTAATAATTATTAAAATGACATATTTTGGGGTCAGCTCAATTATTGGCAATTTGCACAATGTTCTGCTTGCGTTCTAAAGAACAAAGCGCTATTTGGAAAAACTGACTCTCTGGGTAAAAGTAAGAAAAAGTTGCAAAGAGTAAATGGAGGTTTGTTATCTATGAAAATAGATGCATCATTTAGTACTTATCCAAGATCGTATAGATTATTTTGACTTGTAAATCCTCTTTCTGATCACGGCATGATAAACTGGAATGTAGCATACATTTCTTGCATTGTTCATTACTCACAGATATCTCTCTGCTTTTTCCCAACAGAACAGGAAATCTCTCCCATACTTACGACCTGGTATCACACAACGTAGTGCTTGGAATAGGTTATATTTGTCAACGTGATAATTTCTATTTTTTACAGATGATCGATTCATTTAAGGCACTTCTGTTATTCCAATGCATGCAATAACATCTATCTCAATACTTACACAGTTGCTGAAAAGACATGGTCTAGAATGAGGTGTTAATTCTAAGATACAGCAAGCATTTCTCCCTTAAAGTGCGGAATTTTTCTTTAGAATCTATATATGTAAAAGAAATAGTTTGACAAGTTTGGTCATCATAGGTGGTATTAAGGGGAATTCCCCCCCCCCCTCCTCCCACATAAAAAAAAAATATGTCAAAAAAAAAAGATTTCATATCATTTGTATGACACCTTGCTAAGGCATGATTTTCCCCCCACACCTTGAGTAGGCAAATTTTATTTTGTCCCCTCTCCCCTCTTACCAATACACTTTTAAAATCTTCATCATGTTTCGAAGTCGAAGGATTATTTTGTATTTCCATACCTTGTGAGGGATATTATGTTCAAAAGATTTAAATGATTATTTTTTATGCTCGTTATTTTTTACATTGTTATTGTTTTACTTACCTCATTTAAAGGTTTTAGACAAGAAAACATATATAGTTGATGTGGTACAAACTGTTATGTTTTTGTAGAGAGAAAGTTCCTCACTAAAATACTATTCAAAGAATGCTTTGTGATAGGCTTGTCAAAGACCATTAAGACTTTCTTGTCAATTTTCTAAATGTCAAGCAGAAATGGAAGTTTAAATTAGATTGGTCAGTGGTCAGTCAGATGTGATAAATAATAATAACTAAAAAAAATGTTTGTTATTCTACCAAAACCTGATTGACCATAAAATTGACCACTTAATGCTTCAGTAAAACCAACATGTAGACACAGTTTTCATCAGATTTGACTTTCCATTTTATGACCCAAATTCCATTTTAATGGATTCATGAACAGCAGTTGCCATTAAATCAAGAAAATTATTGACCAGTCCATAAAGTCACTTTCAAGGATTTTTGACCTAATGACCACTTTTTTACCTAATGACTTATTAAATATTTAAGTGTATATTCTATGATTATAAATGATTGGAGATATGATAATATACTATGAAAAATACTTGCAATATTTAGTAGTCTGATTTCATACTTTTTTTCATTTATCAAATAGAAACCTATGGGGTGGATGAATACATTTGTTGGGCAGATGACACTAATTTGCACAATTGCCTTTGGATAGTGGCGGCGTTATGACAGTCAGTAAAAACCCTTGATCAATATAATTTCCTGCATAACCTTCTGCATCTTAATGCCATTCTAATTTTTTAAAGTTAGCAGAATGACCACAACTCAATAGCCGAGCTCTAAATTGATCTCCTTCCTTCATCATGCTTCCCTCATCATGCTTCCCTCTACAACCATATATATTCCTCCTCTCCCACCCCCTTCTCTCTGTTTTTTTCACCCATGCACCTCTCTTGATCACAGCTTTCTGACATTTTGTTCCCGTGTTCCCCTGTTTTCTTTCCTTCCTACCTCTGGAATGATCTAACCTCTTGGGCACAATTTAACCCTCGCTGTCGTGGTGCCGTTTAGCCCTCATCAAACAAACAAACAGAATGACCACACTTCACAGGTCTATCCCTGAGCAAAGACGGTCCACTCATAAGGACAGATAATACTTGCTAATGTGTCTACACATAACTGGCACAACCATTCTGATTGAAAAGGATGGGCACTAAAGTGTATTTTGTGACCTATTATTGCACCACTTTCCCCACGAAAACAAAAGGTATCAATTGCGATTTTCGATGAAAATTGAAACAACAGTGGGAATGAAGATTTTCTATTGGTAGCACCCAACCTTATTGCCTAGCTATCCATGTAAGATTCATGGTTCACATATCAATGCATAAAAATACCACATCCAGAATATTGTTGTCATAAATTTCAAAAAAATATTGTCAAGTGTTGCATTTGTCTACCATTGAAGTGCCAGTTTCCAGACCCTACTCTACTTCATGATCATTCTTTATTTAGTGCAGGCAGTCTGTGAGGGAGGATAAGTACAAATTGACCTTTTGATACAAATGCCGTTTGGTGACCAGGATAACCAGCTCTCCCTACCCCCACAACACTTTTTAACCCATTATTCACTGTACTTTTTTAAAGGACGGTGATAGAAATTATACAAAATACATGGATATTCCCATAAATGTACCCGTAATTAACAGTTCTGGCTATTTGCTCACCCATGATCCTTACCTATAGTATATCTTGCACCTTCCTGGTACATCTAGGCTTAATTCATCCAAGACATCACCCTCAGTAGCAGACTTCCCGACTACTCGTCCATCTTTTCAGCCGAGGCAAAGGCCATTTTGCTCGCCCTCAATTTTATTGAATACTCTCTGCTCAGCCACTTTGCCATTTTCTCCAACTCAAAGGCTGTTCTAACTTCTTTACTCAATCTTAAATGAGATAACTTCACCCCCTCCGGAAACTCCTTTCGCCCACCCTCTGCTGGAAAAGTATTCTTCTCTTCTGGGTGATATTCAGCCATGTTGGCATCCTTGGCAATGACAGGGCTGATACAGCCGCTAAGCTTGCCCTCAACCTCCCCCTACCCCTTTTCCCGAAACCTTCTCTGATATCAAACTGCTTATCGCTTCCTTGTTCGTGACTGCTGGCAAACCTCATGGAACTCCCAAATTGATAACAAACTCCACGTCATCCAGCCCACCATTCCAATTAAACCCACCATCAACCTCTCTCGTATCGACAACGTTCATATTACCAGTCTTAAAATAGGTCACACCCACCTCACTCACTCCCACCTCCTTATTAGCTCCCCCAACCCCTCTGCAACAATTGCCACTGTACCCTCACAGTCCATCACGTTCTCCTTGCTTACAACCCTCCCAGAACTTCCCTCGCTCCCCACAACTCAATTGCTGAGTTCTTTCAGAAAAACCCTCCAGATAAAATTACCTTCTACTTTTATCATGCTTCCCTCTACAACCATATTTGATTCTCCTCTTCCACCCCCTCTCTACTTTGTTTTCTTTCCACCCATACACCTCTCTCGATTACAGCTCTCTGACATTTTGTTCTTGTATTTTTCTCTTTTTCCCCCGTTTCCTTTCCTTCCTACCTCTAGGATGATCTGACCTCTCAGGCACAATTTGACCCTCGTTGTCGTGGTGCCGTTAAGCCTTCATCAAACAAACAAACTTAATTCTTCTGCATGAAGTTCCTGCTTTGAAGATGAACTGAAATTTTCTTGCCTTTAAACCCCCCAAACATATATTGATCACAAAATATTCAGGAAGTAATGTCAAACAACTCAACCCAGCAGATTTGGTCATAAAATCCTGCTTGATGTGGCATCTCGCCTTCACAGTAAAAGTTGTTACCCGTATCAACATCTTGTTTGGTAGTGTTACATTAACTTCTTTGCCTTTTTTTGATGATTTGTAGTTTAAAAGTACAACATGAATGAACAACTAAATGATTTTGATAAGAGAAAAAGGGTCACTTCCTCTCTTCTAAAAAAGTATTATAATTGGCACCTCCCTGATAACATATAATGCCACAAATACTCGGTACTCCCATGCCTATTGTCTGTTTACATTGAAAGTGTGCTTTATTCAAACGAAATTCAGTGATGAAAAAGGAATTGGGCTGTAAATTAGTGCCTTGGCAGAAAACAAGTGAGTAAAAAAAATATAGCTCCATGCATGATACCAATGAAAAGAAATCCCCCCCCCCTCCACTGCCTTTACAAATTATTATAATTTTAGAGTCCACTCACATATAAATATACAAATGGAAATAAATGTAAATGTAAAAAGTATAATACTTTAGGCTTATATTGTTATGATCAGACAGCAAAAATTCAGTAAAGCAGGTTTCATCTATATCAGTGCATCCTCAGCCTACCCTCAAGAATATTACATCTTTTTTCAGCTTAGCTTCCTTTTCAGGCACAACCTGTCATTAGCAAGGAAGTCTGGATTAAAGTGCAGATATATTACTGCAAACATTCATTTTGCATAAGTACTAAGTCAACAATTGAACTTTTTCTCTTTTTGGTGCAAGAAGTGATGAAGAAAATTTTCATCTGGAAACCTGATCTACAGAAACTACTGCAGTAGCTTTTGCCTTCTCATCACTCCAGGGGAAAAGGTTTTTGTTGCCTTTCATCTAACTGTCAACAGGATTACTAATAATGAATTCTCTCAACATTTAATTGCTTTTCTAATTGTGATTTTTTTTGTTCAAAGTCTGGTCTCCATCAGCAAGTGAAGAAAACAGGTTGTTTTTCAACCTTCACTTTTGTATTTCCATTTCAGCACCATGTAAGATGACAGTCCTAAAATATGGACACTTGGAGTATAGCTACTATAATATATGAACACTATTCAAGGGTCATGTATCTTTTCAAAGATACCTAAATTTCCAAGAAATATTCAAGTTTTAGCAATACTTTTCCCCTTTTTTGCAATAGAAACCTCGTGGGTACAATACTTTCATGCCACCAAGACCCCTTGAAGGGAGGATTTCCCGCCTCATCGGTCCAAACCAGATGGTGCGATGTGTCATCAAAGATGGCCGGATTCAATATGTTCCATATTTCCCAAAGATTGAAATAGATATGGATAAGGTAACTTCTTTAATTCAATCGTTTTAGATTAAGGTAAAAGATAAAATCGATAAGTATAGTTCACACTGTAAATTTTATTGAAAAGTTTTAGAAATTGTTGTTGGCATACATAGAATGAGATAAAAGCAGATATAAGGAAAGTTGGCCTATTTCTCGAGCTCTTGAATTTTTATTTTAAAGATGATCTATCTCAGTGTTTTTCAAAAATTGAAAACTTTTTTGGAAGTGCCTAAAGAAGTTTGATGTTACCTGAAGAGGAATTGTCTCATTATAGTCAATTATAGTCACTAGTGAGTGAGGATTGCCCACATTGTCTGCTTCTCATGACTTCTAGTCATCATTTGTGGAGAGCCTGAGCATGCCCCAATCCCATCAACACAAAAAGATTATCATTCCCCCTTTCTCTTTACAGGTGAGAGAACATCCAAATCTACCTTCAGAGACCCACGATAAGTTCATAGATCCAGTCAAGACAGAGGAGTGGAAACGACTTCAAGCCATGCAGCACTCAGACTACCACATAGAGAAGCTTAAGGAGATGAAGGCTAAGTTTGATGACAAAAATACCCTGGTCCTCAGTGGTGACACCCGCAAAAAAGCTTACGATCATGATACCAAGAACTATCTGCAAGAGATGGCACAAGTACACCGTGAAGAACTGAAGAAGCTTGCAGAGAATACAAGATGGCGGCAGGCAGAGTTACAGAAGCATCATCATGACCTGACCAAGTTAAAACGCAAGGTGGATTACACCACACCTCTTCTTCAACCACCGGTGTATTATGATACCCTGCAAAAGATCTATACCATGAAGGCACCATTTTATTATGATGGTGACAACCCATATGAATACGACTATGTTTCACCCTGGGATCTTCACAAGACAGCTACAGCAACTGACTATTACTCAGCTGAGGGAGTCAGATTAGGCCAACAAATGGAAAGATTAACGAAACAAGACTGGGAAAAATACCAGTTTGCCGGAGTCCCTGGGAAAAACCCTTACATCATGCCAAAGTACACTGGACAGCAGTTGATGCTTAACAAACCACGCGTTCTTGTACCCGCTGGACAGAAACCTGCTGGGCAATCCACTTTTACATTTAGCTACAGTCCAGACCAGGTAAAAACAGTGCAAACTGAGTCAGATCCAGCTTTTGATCTCTCTGATCTCAGCAAATCTCTACCTGCAATGTTCAATTCAAATGATAGTGGATACACTTCCTCAAAAGAGAAAGTAAGTAGTAATGCAAGGGTTCATTACAAAATTGGAGGGGGGGATGTATCACAAGATAGCCATGGTGTCACCTCAAATCCAAACACTGTAGGTGCTCCTGGGCGCCCTCTCTATGACCCTGCGTTGACAAATCCAGACAGCAATGCAGTTGTTGACACCCGTCATAGTAACCCAGAGGGTACCTACGATTTCAGGTTTAGATGGACCCCATCATACCCATACAGTGTAAGACCTCAGACAGAACTCCTTAAAATTCAGGATTCATTTACAAAATCTAATACCCATAAAGCCTTTCACGAGACCTTCTCTGAAACAAATCCTGATTTAAGGGACAATATAGGATCGGGCAAAAAACATGACTTTTATGGTCAAAATGCTTACTACTGGCATTAGAAAAGAGAAAACGGTTACCTGTAAGCAGAATAATCACAACTGCCAGATGTAACATGGGTTTATCTGCATTAAGTAAAAACCAGAAACACGTAACTTAAGTAAAAGCCAGAAGCAAGAAATTAACGTAAAAGCCAGAAACACGAAACTTTAGCAAATTAATGTTTCCTAAATGTGAGGTGGTGATTATTATCCATACTATATGCATGTGAAAAACTTGGAACTTTCAAATTTTCCTAGTCTTTTGGGTGTCGCTTTGGAAAATGAACTGTTGCCATTTATTTCATGATAATAAAAACGATAGTAAAGGCCTTTTAATCTGAGGGCTTATACCACTGTGAAATTAGAACAAACTGGTGATTATGTATCAAAGCTAGAAACCAGTTTACAGCACACAGGGAGATTTGAGTACCCAGGGCATATAATTGATATTTCCAATAAAGGGTACCACACAGTACCATTTAATTTCCCATCCAGAAAGCTCCACATTACTATATAATGTGGAGTTGTATAGAAGAGTCCTAAAAACAGGATTAACTTATTTTCTCAAAGAGCTGTTGTGCACTCTATGATTTTACAATATCTAATTTTAGCACAGTGTAATTTCACTACTCGGAATACTGACAGTGATTTAAAGGGTGAATATCATACTCACAATGGGTGAAGTTGAAGCTAACAAAAGGTAAACATGCAATGAGTACATTTTGCCAGAATAAATGCCTGTGACTTCAATACATACCAGACTGTAATTATTCCACCAAACAGTAGTAAAATCAATTTCTGTTTTATGAAGATGAAATATTCTTGGAACAAAACTTTGGTAAGTTTTCACAAAATTCTATCATGATGCACATTTTATAAAAAATGATATGTAAATTTATGCGATTTGAGATTTTCTATTCATGTAGCAATGTTTGTAAATTTTGAAACACTAATGTCTATGCAAATTATGAATGCTTATTATTTAACTTTTAATTTTGATCTTGCAACTCTATATAATGAACATAAGTTAATTAATGTGCTTGGATTGATGTACTTTTATTGCCTAATAACACCAAACTAAAAGTGTTCCTTTAAATTTTGACAAATTGGACATTTTACTTTTGGTTTTTAATTCTACTTTTTTTTTACATTATGCCTATCTAAAATTTGTATTGATAGTGATTAAACTGTTAAAAAAGTAATCCCCATGTTTTCAAGCTCAAACCCTCTGTTAATTCCTATTTGGATATTTCACACTAATATATTACAAAACCATTCCATTGTGTTCTTTTGCATCACCTCTTGTAAGCAGAGATGACGATTGCACAGCTAGATTAAGTTCATTTGATATCCAAAAATGTGCTGATAACACAAAATATGCATCAGAAAGATCATGTTTCAAAAACAGTTTTCTTCACTAGAAAGCAGGGGAGTGTGAAAAGCATTGTAACATTTGTAGCAATTCTTTTCCCTATCTCAAACTGTAACATTCTCAAATGTTAAAGTACCTTTCACCTCCCCAAGGTAAGAGCCCTAAAAGCCATTGTGGATAGGTATCTTTCATAGACTAAACCCATACAAAAATCATAATGGTCTTTAATGGTTAATATATTCTCTACTTCTAGTGTAAAATAATTGAAGTTGGAAATGTTAAGTCCCATTCATTTGCCAGCAAGTTTGTACCTCAGAGGTGTAAAGCATTTTTAATATTTCTTCATACTTCAGACATGTGAGTGAAGATTTATAAAAGTAGCAGAAATTGATCAATTTTCTTATGAAAATAGCTAAGTATTGTCAATTATGCAGAAAATAGGTTAAATTAGCATGGAAAATTGCTGAAATCAGCTAAATAGCTGAAGTCTCACATGCCTGATACATGCCTTGACATGTTGCTTCTACAGAATGGTGCAGCAACATGATAAAGCACATCAATATTTATCACATGCTTGATATATTTTAGGAATCACAAGGACTTCCAAGGTCTGCTGGCAAACCTGCTTGGGGTTTTGTGTCCCAAGCACCTTTCATGAAGCTATATGGTGCAAACATCTTAAAGGTATATGGGGAGGGTCCAACCACATTAGCTTAACTGGTTTGAAATATACAAGAAACCATCTAAACGGCAGAAAGTCCCATTGAAATCAATTGAACATGGAGCATTTTACAGCATTGAAATTAAAAGATGCCTTCGTACTATAAATTGTGCAATATGTTGTGACCTCAGAATGGGAGGACAAGAAAATTGCTCATATTACCCTATTGTTTTTCGGTCCTTCCCCAAAATATATGAATAGGAGAAGTTGCTTATAGTGAACAGGAAATTAGATATTATTATAACCTTGGCCCAAATTTAACAGTAAGAACACAATTTGATAACCCTTGATATTTAAAATTTGAAAAAGAAATACAAAGATTTACATTAAAGAATTAACGAATTTGAGCTGTATTCCTGTTCATACATCATTACTTTTGCGCATGCTAAAGTTTCTTACAAACTTTGAATTGTCAGAACTATTCTGACCATTTAAAGTCTACTCTGCTCAGAAGTTAATGTGCTTTCATCTTGGCCTCTTCATATACCTTTAAGGCAGAGGGCTAAGATTCATTTTGTCTTTAAAAGACAGTAGGTCAGCCATGACCTAATAAGTTTGAATGTAAAGTTAATTCAATCTTAATCTTAAATATAGAAGTAAAATAAAGGTCCTTGCTAGTACTTCGATTAATTTCAGTCTGATATGACGGTTGTTTTACATTGAATAAACTGTAACATACAAGATAAGTGTAACCTACAGCATAAGTGTAACCACTGTGAGGTATCACAGGATTTTCAATGTTTACCAGGTTTTATTAAGAACAAGCTGAACCAATTCATATTTGATCTTGCTGATGCCAATGGTTTATTGTTATTTTAAGATTGTCATTTTCTCTAATGCACTTGCTCATGTTCTTGCAACAGCTTGTTTGTACGTTTAAGCTCGTGTACATAATGCAATAAAACACATTTATGTCCCCTTTGCTTGGAGCACTTACAAAAATAAAATTTGAACTTACAACAAAATCCATCTTTTGTTTTATTTCATAATTTTACCACAATATGGCTTTTATTACAATAATAAACCATTAAGTACTAAATGGTAGCTTATCATAACCTGAAGTGATGAAGGGTAGTTTGGAACTCAGCCAATCACAAGTAGCAGGTCTAAACCAATATTCTGACTTGACCATCACGAACCCTTTCAAGGAAAATTGATTAAACCTCTCCTCTTAGGTCAAATTACAACAGAAACTGGAGAGCCCCAATCCTCTTAATGTTTTCATTATCTACTCATCATAACTAAGTTCCTGAAAGTGAAGTGCACTCAAGCATTTCAGTGTGACGTTAAATGTCCACGATGCCTCAAACGATTTGAAGGGTCATGAGAAAAATCATAAATTACCAACAAAGGAAAAAAGCGCAGGTCTGATAGAAGTTACCATGTCTTTACTCTTTATGTTGATAGTGTGTGCTATAGCAACTAGGAGAAAATTGATATCAAAAGGAAGTCACATTTGACAGACCTCAGAATAAATCAATCTCTTTGAAAGGCATATTCAAGCAAATTAGAACTCTGACAGCATATACCATTAGAATAAAAGACACCTACTCTTAAATGCTTTGGTATAATCTTCAATTCCTGCAACCTTCTCAGCAATAAGTCATGACAAACTGAAATGACAATAAACAAGAGTAGTGAGTGCCTTTACCTCCAATTAGGTGGGGAAAAGCTTTTGGTCTGATGACAATGTCTACTTAAAATTCATTAAGAGCTTAAGCAAAAAACATTTTCATTTTAGCACGTTTAGTTTTCCTTCAATGCCCTTTGCATCATCTTATGTTACTCCTTATTCATTTTGATTGCCATTTCATAATAAAAAAAAGCTATGTATAATCTATTAAGTCATTTAGTGGCTGGTAATTAATAGTTGTATTGGTAACAAGGTGCAAGTCTATATAATAAATACTTCAATTTGAAGCAGTATGAATACTAGCTGAAGGGTACTGGAAATGGAGCAATGTCTGCATACAACTTGTGCACTTTCCTTCGCTTGCCTTACAGACCTCGGATGAGGGCAGTAGTACCTGATAGTCCCAATGGCTAACACGGGATTTTAAACTATTTTCTACTCAGTGGTGATGCCCACCCATTTTGGATTTATTTCCCAAACCAAACACTTCTTGTCATACTATGGTCCAATCGAAAAAATTAACATATAAATCAAAGAAATATATTCCTTGAATACAGGATTTCAGACATCACCAAATAAAGAATCAGACATTCAGATGCACTTGAATATTTTGTTGAAATGATTAAAAATAAAAATAAGAAATGCATCATAATTTGCCAAATAAAGTCCCTCCTGATCAAAACATCTTTCTGTCCAACTTCTAGGTGATAATTTATGCTATTACTAATGATAAAAACAGTCACTGACCATCCTTAGCAATTCAGTATATGACCATTTTATATTCAAACAACTGCTTGTCATTGGTTTAATAAGAAAAGTGAAATGTTCCATCACAATAAAGGTTGCATTTTAAAATTCTTATATTTCATGGGATGACAGGAATCCCCAGAAACAGCCTCCACTCTCGCTTTCAGGGAAATTTACATATAAATCGAATTTTGAAATATAATAGCAATTTCAATTTAAATCATTGGTAAACTTTTTAGGGGAAACTTGAGAAGGAATGAAGTAAAAAGATAAGCAACTTTGTTTTCTCTTGTTTCATTTATAAACAACAGAATTACCACAATTTCTCCAAGGCCAGGGGACACAAGAAAGAACATGCTAGATAGGGAATTGATCTGAATGTATTAGCCTCACTGACCAATGCGACCTTTGATAGAAAAGCAAAGTTGGTCATGCTGGTTAAACACTGAAACGATCATTAGTACAAGAAATAGGTCCATTTTTGTTATTAAAGATTTGTGATGTAGTTAATAATTTGTGGAAAATTATAAACTTGGTTTCTTTATGGTTGAAATTCTAGTGTAAGTAGAACGGTAAATACCGTCATGGTTCGCATGCCCATGCAAATTGACAAATATCATATGACCCAGCCAATCATAAAAATGGCATCTCACACTAAGTCCAACATGGCAACCCAAGGTATCCCACCATGTCTCACATGGCATCCCACCCCATGTCCCAAATGACATCCCATCCTATTTCTTTTCCCATGTGGCATTCCATTATATCCCATCCCATGACCCACATGGCATCCCACTCTATGTCCACATGGATCCCATCCCATGTCCCAAATGACATCCCACCCCATGTCCCACATGACATCCCATCTCATGCCTTGTCCCACATGGCATTCCTTAAAAAATCTCCCACATGGCATTCCACCATATCTACCACATGGCATTCCACCATATCTCCCACATAGCATTCTGTCATACAGTATGTCTCACATGGCATTCCACCATGTCCCACATGGCATTCCACCATGTCCCACATGGCAACCAACCCTATGACCCACATGGCATCCACCCTATTCCCACATAGATCCCATCCTACATTTGTCCCACATTATTCCAACCATATGTACCACATGACATCCCTCCCTATGTCCCACATGGCATCCCTCCTTGTTTCCCACATGGCACCTCTTCCTATGGCATCCCACCTTATGTCTCGCATCAGTGGCTTCCCATCCGATGTCCCACATGGCATCCCACCTTATGTTCCACATGGAATCCCTCCCAATGACATCCTATTTTATGTCCCACATGGTAACACATCTAATGTCCCCAGGCCTCCTACCCTATGTCCCACATAGCCTGAGTTAGTCTCCGACCTCATGTCACACATGGCATCCTTACCTATGTGAGACTGTGTTACTCGTGGCATCCCACCCCATGTCCCACATGACATCCCATGTCCCACATGACATCCCATCCCACGACCTTATATCCTGTCCCACATGGCATTCCACCATATATCTTATATGGCATCCCACCCCATGTCCCACATGGTATCCTTCCATGTCCCACATGACATCTCATAGGCTCCATAAAAAGTATCATCCTAGCTATCACAGTCCCTGATTGAGCATACTATGTATGAAAGTGTCACTTCATATACCTTATATGCAAATAACTTGTTGAAATGGTGTGGGACCCCATGTCCCACATGACATCCCATCCCATGGCATTCCACCTTATACCCTACATGGCATTCCACCCTGTTCCACAAGGATGCCATACCATGTCCCACATGGCATCACACCCCATGTTCCACATAACATCCCATAGGCTCCATAAGAAGTATCACCCTAGCTATCAGTCCCTGATTGAGCATACTATGTATGAAAGTGTCAGTTCATATAATAACTTATATGCAAATGACTTGTTGAATTTTAAAAAAAAAGGCGGAGTCAAATAATTATGCCTGATATAGCCCTTGGTGTATACCACATGGTATATATCCTATCATATGTCCCACATGGCCCCCATCCATATCCCATATGGCATCCCTCCCTATGTCCATATGCAGTCACATCCTGTCACACTCCCTGACTGAGAATACTAAATAAAAAAAAGTCTGGTCAGTTCATATACTTGTAGTAACTTTATGCTACTGACCACAATAATAAAGGCAGAATTTAATAATCATGCCTGATACAACCATTGGTGCATAAATATTTTGAAGAATTTGAAGGATTTTAAATCTCCAATGCTACGAGAGAGACGCTTGAGGATCTCTGAAGAATATTGAAAAATTATATTATTTTACAGTTACCTTCTAAGGAAATATCAAATGTTTTGTAGACTTTTAAGGAAACTAGTCTTCAATCTGTCCTAAGTGTCTCTGAAAAACATTAACATTTTGTAAGGAAATTCTAACCTTCCATAAGGATATCTGAAGAAACTTTTTCTGAGGAACTCTTAAGAAACTTTAACATTTTCTGAGGAATTCTCAAAAGACTTTTAACATTTCTGAGAAATCCTCAAGAAAAATTGTGGATGGCCTGATGCCCGAAACCGAGATTACATAGGTTCACATTATGCTTCGCATGATCACCAATAAATCAGTAAAATACTCACTACTAAATATTACCTATAATAAGCACAGATGTTAAGTCTGGAATCTAACCATATCACCTCCAATAAAAAGCACAATGTGACAGTCTATCTTGAATTACAGGTTGCATTTGCTAAGGAATGTAATTAAAATAATAACCCAAGGGGAAATTCAAGAATCAATTTTTTTAAGTAAATCATTAATTCAACAAAAAAGAAAAAGACACGATATATCTTGATTCTTACAATATTTAATTTTGTGTGTTTCATGATAATTCCACAACAAATTATTGTCTTACTTGCGCCTCAACACAAACTCCACAGAAATTGTAAGTTGGAAATATTTACCTTCTCTCTTACACAAAGAAAATAATGTGATAGACAATCACTAAGAACAAATAAATTATTGACAATAACTAAGAACGAATAAATCATGTTTATCAGCATAATGTACTTTGCCTTTATCACCATTTCACTCATTTATGCTTTGAATATAATTCTCAATCAATTTTCCAGTGATGAGATCACCTTCTGCTTGAAATTCTACATGGTTTTTAATGGTGACATGACACCTTTTCCTCAAAATCAACTTCTTTGTGAAAGATTATTAAAGAATATTTGTTTGAAAAGATCCGTTTCTGGAGTAATATAAGTCTGAGATAAGGCACTATCACTTTTGGGCGCTCAAAATAATCAAGATCTTGCTGGGAGAAATGGAAATCAATTTTAATTTCCTGTTTCTTATATCCCGTTTTACTTTCCTGGATGAAAAACAAAAGCCCATACAAACCTAACATCATACTATGTCAAAGCTAGTACCACAATGATTACAGCAATAAATGCAGTTTACTTGCTTCTATATTGATGGTGACATCATTCCAAAAAATCCAAAATCAGCAAATACTGCAACTAGTCAGTCACAGAAGATGCTACTCACTACATTGACCAACCAAGCAGTTCTGCAAATCCTCCAAAACTTAAAATGAATGACCAATGATTCTTGCAAAACTTCAGCTATAATACAAGTTTTAATGATCACAATTGAGACCAAAATTTGACAAACGTGTATAGGCTAAACAATTTGCCAACAGCAAGTTTCACAGCAGGCTCTAAGCTATTTTGGTAAAATAGTATAACAAATGCTTTTTACCATCACTATGGTAACAGTGCATTTCCTTTTTTTCCTTCCTGAGGTTTAGTATTCTGTGACAGGTGACAAAGATTCTGCCTGTTTCATGTCTAAGTGCTTAATGGCAACAATCTACAATACTAAAGAACCAATGAGATGTGTCAGCAGTAGAGAGGCTTTTTTTCCATTCCTTATAACTATCACTGATGGTCTAGGGCCAATAGTGCTTGTTTAAATTGCTATTCTTACCTCACAATCTAACGATAAACCTTAAGAATATCAATTTTACCCATCTATATCCCATTACCTACTTTGAAATTCACTGTTACCTTCAGAATACAGCTTTTAATTCTTTAGGGAATTACTACTTTGCTATTCCCTGATAGCTTTTTCTGCATCACAAGACTACTGTTTGTCACACACTGCTAACCTCAAAATAAATTATGAGAGCAGTGGAGGCAGTAACAACAAGTGGAGAAATAAGTCAGATCTAACAGGTACTCAACATAAATCATCTTCTTAGTACTTGGTCTCTTTTTGAAAGTTTCATAGAACATTCTTTTATTTCTTTCGAACTATACACCTAACAGAATAATGAAATACCAGGGGTAAAATGAAAATATTAAGAGATTGAATGATTCTAAATTAAGAACAAAAACTGAATAGTAATCAACATATTAGCACTATTAGTAAAGCACCACCTACTAATATCACCTCTCTCTAGTAATCATTCTATGTATAAATTCCAATGACTCTATAAGTCTCTTTTAAAAATTTAGAAGAAAATAGATCCTTCATTGATACAAACCTATACCTATTATATTCCTTTGTACAGAGCAAGAATTATACACAATCTTAATTATAAATATATCCATGTATTAATTCCCACTACATAAAGAGTTGTTACACAACTGTTTTCATTTAAATAGTTCTTGGACACAAAATTCTGTTCCATAATTTAGAAGGAAATGATTATCAAAACAAAGAAAGGATCATCAGGTTACAAGAGTATCCAAGTGGTTTGGATTCCCTAACACCCATAAGGACCTACGTGAAGAAAAGCCACAGACCTCCACACAATTTACTAAAGGGTTTCATCTAATTATAATTCAGCCAGTTTGATATGGTTCTAAGCCATTTTGACACTAAAAAGTTCTGAGTTTGTCAACTGGTTTTTGTTTGAAACCTAAATCTTGTGGATAATGAATAATTTAGACATTAGGTAAGAGTCTGAAATTAAGACCAGTCTTTCTTCTAAATAGATGTGATCCATTGAGATGTTTTACACAACTCCATGTCTTCACCTTCTGATATTCATAACAATTTATACCCCTAATAAATATAGCTACAATTAAAATTGTAGTCATCAATTTCCTCAAAATAAACAACCATCTTAAATACACCAACAACTTTAATAACACAAATCTTATACTTCTACACATCTAAAATTGCACATCTATTGTAGTGAGAAAAATACAAAATAAAATGTAACTTATCATACTTAATTTCTTAGAAGAGGATACACACTCTAATTCATCAAGATGCATCAGTGGTTTAAAATGAAAATTTGATAAATATAATAATGACTTTCTCTTTCGAAATAGAAATAGCTGTTGTCTCAATATACCAACTGCCAGAGAATATATAATGACTTTCTCTTTAGTTATCAAATAGAAATAGCTGTTGTCTCAATATACCTACTGCCAGAGAATATATAATGACTTTTACATTTTATATGAACTAATTAAAGGTTAACTTTGTCACAATTTTGTCTTCTCTTTTTGTTTGCTTTTTAGTAGATTTTAAGACAATCGAATTAATGCTGCCTCTCGGAATCAACATTTATGATCTGCAATAACAAACTTGTTCTAGGTCCAATCAAATTAATGCTGTCTGTATGTATCAAAAGACCATTAACATTTATAATAATAATAATAATACATAGATTTATATAGCACTAATTTTGTAAAAACAATCAAAAGCGCTTTACATACAAGGAAATTAGATACGAAAACAAAAATAAGAATACAGAAATGACAACATAAATAGAAATACAATGGATCAAGCTGCACATTAGATTAATGTCTTTTTAAAAAAAAAGTTTTAAAACTTAGTTTTAAAGGAGGTCAGGGATACATTTTCAATACATTTGAGTTGGGAGTGAATTCCACAACCGAGGACCTTTATCAGTAAAAGCCCTTTCGCCAAGAGTTTTATGCTTAATACGGGAAACAAATAGGGACTTTTAAATGAAAGTCATAGCGGGATGGTTTTTCAACTACCATTTCACATAAATATTTCGTAAAGAGTTTTATGCTTAATACGGGGAACAAATAGGGACTTGAAACGAAAGTCATAGCGGGATGGTTTTTCAACTACCATTTCACATAAATATTTTGGAGCAAGGCCTTTAATGCACTTGAAAACTTGTAAAATAATTTTATAATCAATTCTTTGTTTGACTGGTAACCAGTCAAGGGACTTCAAAACAGCATTAATGTGAGAAAATTTTGGTAGTCTGAAAATCAACCGAGCAGCACCATTAAGTATTCTTTGAATTCTGTAAAGTTAATAATTAGGTAGTCCAACAAGAAGTGAATTACAATAATCAATGTGAATTATAACAAAAGCATTAATGTTTGTTTGTTTGTTTGATGATGGCTTAACGGCACCACAACAACTAAGGTCAAATTGTGCCTGAGAGGTCAGATCATTCTAGAGGTAGGAAGTAAAGGAAACAGGGGAATGAGAGAAATTCAAGGACAAAAGGTCAGAAAGCTGTGATTGTGAGGGGAGGTGCATGGTTGAAAGAAAAACAAAGTAGAGAGGGGTGGAAGAGGAGAATTAAATATGGTTGTAGAGGGAGGGATGATGAAGGAAGGAGATAATTTCATCCGGAGGATTTTCTGAAAAAACTCAGCAATTGAGTTGTAGGGAGCGAGGAAGCTCTGGGAAGGTTGTACAGGGGGCAAGCAAGGAGAACGTGATGGATTGTGAGGGTGCAATGGCAATTGTTGCAGAGGGGTTGGGGGAGCCAATAAGGACGTGGGAGTGAGTGAGATGGGTGTGACCAATTCTAAGATGGGTAATATGAACGTTGTCAATACGAGAGAGGTTGTTGATGGTGGCTTTGATCGGAATTGTGGGCTGGAGGACATGGAGTTTCTTATCAATTTGGGACTTCCTTAAGGTTTGCCAGCAGTCCCGAACAAGGGAGCGATAAAAGCGGTTTGATGTCAAAGAGGATTTTGGGAAAAGGGGCAGGGAGGAGGGTGAGGGTAAGCTAAGCGGCTGCATCAGCCCTGTCATAACCTGGGATGCCAACATGGCTGGGTATCCAGAAGAAAAGAATACTTTTCCTGCAGAGGGTGGGAGAAAGGAGTTTGCGGAGGAGGTGGCATGTGAGGTTATCCCATTTAAGATTGAGTAAAGAAGTAAGAACTGCCTTTGAGTCGGAGAAAATAACAAAGTGGCTGAGCGGGGAGTACTCAATAAAGTTGAGGGCAAAGAGAATGGCCTTAGCCTCGGCTGAAAAGATGGATGAGTAGTCGGGAAGTCTGCTACTGAGGGTGATGTCTTGGATGACGGCAGCAGCAGCTGTCTTGTTGCCCTCCTTGGACCCATCAGTATAGATGGAGGTGTAATTTGAGAGTTGGTCTTTGACTTGGTTGTGGAGAATGATGAAGAGGTTAGGATGGGTTTAGGCTTTGTGATGAGTGGAGAGGCCCAGGTGGACAGAAGGGAGGGGGGTGGCCCAAGGAGGAAAAGTGGGCCAGGAGAAGGTGCCGAGGGTTTTCATGGAATCTACATTAAGATATTTGGCAATCTGACCAATGTTATAAAGACCGTGATAAGCTTTGGAACAAACTTTCCCAATATTAATATTCATAGACATGTATGTGATTGTCCAAATAAACACCCAAATTTGTTATACTAACAGATGGTCTTATTTCAGCATCACCAACTTTGATGGATTAGACTCCAGCTTTAGCTAATTGCTGACGAGTGCCAATTAAAAGAAATTCAGTCTTGGAGTCATTGATCATGAGATTATTCTTGACCATCCAAAACCTTATTTCAGCAATAAGAGATTGCATTGCCCCAACTGTCTCTTTCTCTGAGATAGAGCCGGCAGTGAATGAGCAGTAAAGCTGAGTATCATCAGCATAGCTATGGGCTTGTGGGATATGCTTTGACACAATACTGAAGAGTTAAGAAACATAACACAAGAATAATATGGGACCCAAGCAGCTGCCTTGAGGTACGCTAC
Source organism: Chiridota heheva (assembly GCA_020152595.1). NCBI lineage: Eukaryota > Metazoa > Echinodermata > Holothuroidea > Apodida > Chiridotidae > Chiridota > Chiridota heheva. The sequence continues at coordinate 3,185,937 of JAIGNY010000055.1, read as the reverse complement.
AGTCCAACGGAAAGTTTTTGGATCTAGCACCTTTAACAAAAACATGTTGCTTTCTAAACGATAGATAGGATATGAGCCATTGTTGGATGTCACCAGCAATTCCAAACTGAGAGCGAAGTGTGTTGAGGAGAGTGCTGTGGTTTACGTTATCAAATGCCGCACTCAGATCCAAAAATAATAAGAGTGTGCATCGTTGTTTGTCCATATTTAACATAACATAGCTGTGAATTTTCATCAAGGCTGTCTCTGTGGAGTAGTTTTTAAATATATAATTTTTTGATAACATGCAAGAACTAACTTGTTCCAGGTCCAATCAAATTAATGTTGTCTCTAGGTATCAAAAGACCAGTAACATTTATAATATGCAAGAACAAACTTGTTAAGGTCCTTCCTCAGGTCATGGCAAAACATAACTACTGTCAAAGTAAAATGTTCTTCAGCTTACAGCAAAGTTTCAGACAACTTGAGGTTATCACATACTTTATTTCTCCTCAGTACTCTTTTGTAGAATAATTATTGGCTTTTCGTTTTGGTTTTTAGCATGTGTTTATATAACTGATTGAAACTGAAACTTGTGGTGCATTCATAAATGGGCGGAATCAATCATTATGATTCTACTACTGCATCTTTGTTAAAGGAGACAGGAACCCATTTCATGATCTACATCTGAGTGTGATACACCCTAAACACAATGTCAGTAACAACAAGCACTCCTTTCAATATTCTAGTTTCTACAGAAAATACATTTGCCACATCTAACCAATACAAAAATTATAGCTCATGATACAATCATTTGTAAGAAAAGGAACAATAACTCTGCCAGAATATTTATCAAGAGGGAATAATTGAATCAATCTACACTTGTCAGAGATAATGTATAGGCCTATTCATGTACATCATTATTATTGGGGCATTCTGACAAATCTTTACTGTTGTGACTGCTATCAAGGCCATCCGAGTTATCTTCAGGTACAGCCCATTCTGTAAACGCTTCTGACTCCCCCTTCGCAGCATCTAGCCAAGTCTCACGTGATTGGTCATCATGTTTCACAGAAACATTCCTGTTGATTCCCTCCTGACTGAAATAATTATTGCTCATACTCAGTGTATCTTCTCCATCGATAACACCTGCTGCAAATCTTAGGGTTCCATTCAGAATATCCTTTACCTGATGGGCAAAAAATCATTTCATTATTCTTTTATTCATAAATTTTGTGAAAAAGATTTCATGACAATAGTCATGTGTCACATTCAGTTGTAATGTAAGGTGTACAATGGTTTAATGCTTTCAAAGCCCAACTGCATCTAAAATTGTACGTGGGCATAAATATAAAAGCTAAATAAAAAATTACTGCAAAATTGTGAGTACAACTTCTAGAATCATCTATTCATTTTTCTATATCATATCTATCACAATTCTGAAAGTTATTAATTTTACTTAAGTTAATTCTGTCATTAATAATTACGAAATAAACTCTGAAGCACAGCTAGAATCTTCTTAGCCTTACTAAAATTACCTGTTTCAAACCAGCCACGGCAATCAGCAGATCGTCGTCATCTTTCAGAGAGTTCACTCTCACCAAAGCATCTTGAATTTGCACTGAAAAAGAGAAAAATCTAATTACCAGCTTCATTCTTGTCTTGTATTTGTCTTTGTCTTGTCTTTTGTAATGGAGTGATAATCATCTTATGCCTTTTTGATGCTTAAGAAGATTGATCTTTCAGATTACAGCCAGGAAAAAAATTAAAACAAAGTTACCACTGTTAAAATACAAATAATTCAAACTTTCACATAAAGTCTATTGTGAGTTGCTCCACAGATTGAACACACAAATAAAGAAAACAAACTAGGATAAGTAAAACAACTTAAATCATCTTGTGAGCAGATAAACTTAGTTTCAAGGCAGACTTTTAAGTGAATTTTGCTATCAATTAATGCTGATGAATTTGGCATTACAAATAGTTATGCTATCTCACAAACACAACTAGGTAGAGTTGCCATGATCACAGCTATAACTGTAGTTCTGTTCTGTAATATATCCCTGGAGGATTGTCTTTGTGCAATACTTACACAGATGAGCCTCCATTTTTGTAGAGCAATATCTGCACATATTTTCTGTGTCATTTAAACGACCCTTAAGAACAGCGGCCTCCTTCTGCAAATCCTGATCCTGTGAAATTTGAAATACGTGTGAAGAGGATTAAGATCACATTCTGTTGAAACAACTGAAACTTTCCACATGAATGACAGCTTTAATAACTGCTGCTTTGAATATACAGAATAGCTTACACATCTACATATCCAAAATATATATGAGCTGGCAAGAATGTAAAATAGCACCGTCAACTGAGTGAACTTTTCAAAATAAGTTTCTAACACTAAAATCGTCACAAATGTTAATGAGGAAATTTAGCATAAAATCTTCCTACTTTAGGGTTAAAGTGTCTTGCAAATGTGTAGCAAACTGTTCTGAATTACTTCTATAATTACCTTTACTTGAGTCCCAAGTGGCATCATCAAACTCAAAATTGTTGTCAATAATTAGATACATTCCACTTTATCGAGTTGTACATGGATATTACTAGCATAACACAGAAGACTGGAGAAAGAAGTAAATCAAATGTACCTCTTTCTGATTAGCCTTTTTACTGCTGCTTCGTGGTCTTCCAAATATTGATTCCAGATTATTGTGGGATTGATGATGGAGGTTGTTCTTCCCTTCAGGCTTTACATGTAAACCATCCGAGACACTTTGGGCTCTCACTGGCAGGGGCCTAGACTTGACTTCTTTGATGTCACTTGACAATAGAGGTGGTTGACTTGATAAATCTGATGGAGAAAAAAACCCCAGTAAATCCTCATAGCAAGCATTTAAAAGTTCCTTTGAAAAGGAATGATATTCAACAATTTGAATTGAAAGGAAGTAAACACTAAAGATGCTTCACTTTGGTAATTATTTTTTGGAATACAAGCTCCATTTTTTAGTTGAATCTGGTGATGATTTAAATGTGTTCCACAAAGATAACATTATTAGAAAATTCACAAAATGTGAACAAACTCCCTCTGACAGCTCTACCAATTCTCCACCATATGAAATTGTTTATATACAGGTGAAACAATATTTTATTACACAATACAAAACATGTATTCACCAAATTCCTTAAGGAAATGAAAGTAAAAACAAAAAGAAGAACATTTTGCAGGAGCAGGATTACATGTTGATGATGAAAAAGTCATTAATTGTGGTTCCTGTGTACCAACCTACCTTCGTCTGTTTTGGATTTGGTCATTCTGGCCTGCGCTTCAGTTTTCGTTGTTATTCTCCTGAGGCTGTTAAACCCCGATGTAACCACTGATGATGTCTTGTTTCTGATGTTGTTAGAACCGCCAACTGTGATAGATGAGTTGCCCAGCTTAGGGGTTGCACGACTTGGTTGTGGTAAGTAGTTGCCTGTTCGTGACTGGTGAAAGATCTGAAATTGGTAGTTGGCAGGTCTGGAATGTTTCTGGTAAAATATTCAAGACATTATTTATTAATTCTTAGAGTATCAATATGTAATAAAAATCAAATTTGTATGTAACCTTATGACCACAAAAAGTATGCAAAAAATATAAAATGTTCCCAATCATTCTTTAAAAATGCCATCTAGGAGAATCAATAGCTACAATGCCTTTGACAACTATGAAAGCAAAAATTAAGTAAAAACACATGATCAACTAAATGTGAATCATACTACAGCTTCATAAGAAACAGCACACAGTAATGCAGTATGTAGATCACCACAAATTATAGCTTACTTTAATCCGATTTCTGAGGTCTGACCTGGAGTATATTAATTGCTTTTTAGAAGGAGTATCAAATTCTAAGAAGAATGAATAATATTATGAAGATGTTATAAGTTTAAGGCAGCTAATAATCATATGATGATCACCAAACTTGATGCAGACATTAAATTTTCAAAATGTCTTTTTCATCTCTTATGTTAGTTTGGAATGGGTACATTTTATTTTGGTCAACATCAGCTGTATCCAATCAAACAATTGTGACAGAGGTTTAAAAAGCATATAAAGAGCTGTACTATGTGTTTGTACAATCTCTGACTAAACACTGTACACAGCCAATTTTTCACTAATTTGAATAGGTTTGTTTGATTGCTTTCATGATTTTCAATAAGATGCATTTACACTACCATCTAGCTAATATTGCATCTCAGTGTCACTGCCAACAAAATATGAATACAAATAATGATCAATCAAAATCAATGTAAATGATGATCAATCAAAGTGTTTAATGTATCTACTACAGAAAGCACATTAAGATACATACCAAAGGGTTTCTTAGGTGAAGTGCTTTATTAATGAGAAAATGGACATCGTCTGTTGTTGGAAAATGCATCAAAAGGTTAAGGCATGCTGAGTTATCTCCTCTAAGTACTGTAGGAAGGAAAAATAATGTCATACATGAAAGGCAAGAAGAAAACATATGTTAAAGTACACTGAAGATACCCTAATTCTCTTAATAGAAAACCCTTAGATAAAATGACTTAATACTGTCAGTATAAATTCATTATGATTTTATGAAAAGTTATTTTTCAAACTTGTGTAAGAAGATGCTTTAAAAGGGTAACTATGCGATACAGAATGATCTAGTTTCTTCGTTGCAACAATTTGTACAGATTGTTGCAAATTAATTTCTATAGATTTCAAACCAACATTTTTCAGTATGTTTTCAATGTGATGATGCTCTTAAAACACTTCACTAATATATGGTATAAAGTATATATCAGGCCTCCCAGTGACTCTTTTTTAAAATAAAGGTTTTTTTAAAGGTTGGAAAAGTTGAAATAAAGGTTTTTAAAGGGTTTGGATTTAAATAAAAAGGTTTATAAAGGTTAACTCATGGAATAAATTTTCATACAATGAGCATATTCTGGGGCAAAAGGCAGTTGGTGGCGCCAAAAGTCTATTACTTACGTGAAGTTGGAAATTTTATTTTGGTCCTGCTACTTTTAGATGTGTGTTGAGAACGGATATGCTATTAAATGGATGTGTATACTTACCAATGAAGCTAAAACCTTGGCACTCGAATTATTTACCTTACTTAACTTTGAAAATAAAGGTTTTTAAAGGTTTTAAAGGTTATTTTGAAAGGAATAAAGGTTCAATTGGTCAATAAAGGTTTTTAAAGGTTTTAAAGGTTTTTAAAGGTTTACCGAAGGCCTGATATATCCCTTTACCTACCCAGCATATAGTGATTGTTATCCCTATTAAACCATTTTCTGGAATGGTATGCCCATATGTTGAAGGATTAGTTCAGTGGTCAAGCATGTCCATCTTATATGAAATAGGACTTAAAAGGATTAATTCAGTGGTCAAGCATGTCCATCTTATACAGTATGAAAGAGGACTTCAAAATCTGTTTTTATGATAAGATATATAATCAAGATTTATGTTAGACACCTAACATTTTATTTTTTGCCTTGCACAATGGAATAGACTTGCCAAAGTATCAGTAAAACTGACCCTTAAAGGATTAGTTCAGTTGTCAAGCATGTCCATCTTATATGAAAGAGGACTTAAAAGGATTAGTTCAGTGGTCAAGCATGTTTATCTTATATGAAAGAGGACTTCAAAATCTGTTTTTTTTCATGATAAGATTTATAATCAACATTTATGTTGAAACTTAACATTTTATTTTTTGCCTTGCACAATTTAATAAACTTGCCAAAGTATCAGTAAAACTGACCCTTAACCCTTACTCTCCCAAGGTTCCAAAAATAGAATAAGCTATTTCTGAAATTTTTGGAAAGAGGATTTTTTCAGCACTTTCTGTTCCATTTGTACCAAAACAAGTTCGACTTTTATGAAAGCTAACATGTTGAACTTTCCAAAAATGTGCATATTTCCAAACTCAAATATGCAAATTAGGTCATTAAATTAGCATATAAGGTCTCCAAACATTCTATCTTTATGACACGCTTGTGCCTTGTGGCTAAATAGCAAAAGAATATCGATAGAATTTCTGAATCGTCCTTGGAAAGACCTTTCATTTGATACTATTCATGGATTTTTAGGGATCAGAAGAAAAAAATGACGCATATATGAAAAATTTGGTACATTTTGACCTAAAAATCATCCCCCGATCCTGTGAATAATCTATCTAATAGTGTATGGCACTAAATTTTCCAAAAAAATGCATTTTCCCCTTCTATGATGTCCAAAACTAATAGAATGCTGAAAAACAAGATGTTTACATCATCATTTGCAAAAAATAAAATAAGAAATTATGCAAATGATATGCAAATTAGGTCATTTACCTCATTTATCATGCACGAAACTGTTTTTTGTTTATTTCTGACCCAATTTCAGCCATTACAAGCTTCACAGCTACCTTTATGTTGATAGACTATGCTGACTATCTATTAGACACTTACTTCTGTTCATTCCACATGGAATTCATAAGAAATGTTTGCCGAAAAGGTCCAAATTTGTAAAGTCTTCTGCTATACCTTGTTGCTGAAAATAGAATTAAAAAAAAAAAACACTATATTCATTCAACTTACTTTAGTTTGGTCTTCCCATAACCAGTTACCGAAGACCTCGTGTCGATCCCGGTCACTCTCCACCAGTACTTCCCACAGATGATAGTCTTTATCGGCTGCAGGGATGACCTTCGACCGTTGTACCTCCTGCAGCCGAGCATTCCGCTCTTCCTCCCTGGTTTTGAAGGCAGCTTTTTCCGCTGCAGTCAGATTTTCTTGAGTGGTGATGGTGGCGAGACTGCAGCGGAAGATCCTGGAAAAGGGGCCTGGGCTCATCTTCAACGGTCTGTCCCTCTTCCTCTTGGGTTGGGGAGTAGCGGGCAGCTCGTCCTCTTCAAGCATACGCATAACATGTTATCGCATAACATGTTATTGTGGTTTCTAGTAGCGGGCGGCTTGTCCTCTTCAAGCATACGCATAACATGTTATCGCATAACATGTTATTGTAATTTCCAACCTGCCCCACAATTTTGTGGTAACCGTGGGGACAGACTTTTACAGCTGGGAAGCCCAGGGGTACATACAGGGGTCCAAAATGTTTGTTTTATCGATCTAGTCATCACCACAACAGTGGCATAACCAGGGGGAGGGGAAAGAATCATGGTCCCAAAAAATGGGGCATCAAAATAATGTACCGTTACTAGGCCTATATACAAGCATTTTCCTCTAAATGGGCCTGGGGCACTCCCAACATGTGTATTTTGCCCTAACAATGGACCCCTACTCCACTTTTCCCCATAAAATTATGATTTCGGCCCCTGAAATAATGGAACTTGGATTTTGTGAAATTGGGAATACACATATTTCAGTAGGTCTAAATTAACAATTTCACCATTGGGAAATACATATATTTCAGTCCATTTAGAAATGTTATTATTGGGGTTCAGCTTTCATTTGTTTCATCCCGGCTATTATAGAAAAGACCTAAATCCTTTTTTTTATATGTGATTTTAGTGTCCCTTTTACTTGTTAATCGTAACAAGCAAAAAATCCCCGCTAATTTATCATTAGAATTCTATAAGCCTTATTCTATTACTACACATTTACAATGTAGTACTTTCGCTATTTTTGGAAGAAAACACTCACCAACTCTGTAATTTGAAACAGATCGCTATCCATCTCAGCAGGCTCTATATTCTCCTCTTCCTCAATCTGGTCGAGTTCTGATACATCTTCTTCATCAGAAGTACCTTCCAACCCCTCTGAATCATCATTATTCTGAAGAAAACATAGGAGTCGGAAGGCACGTTCGACGTTGTATCTCGCCATTTTGTTGTATCGAATGTGCGAAGAAAAAAAAAGATAAAAAAGACGCGAATTGACGTCATCATCAGAGACCTTTTAGGCAGGTAAAGGGGGTGCATCTGTTATTGTAATAGTTCGTCTGAACGATCTATTTCTCCTCTACCCGTAGAGATTTTAAAAATTCCAATACAATATTTGGGCCGGTTTTTATGATTTTTTGATAAAAAAAAGGTCAAAAATGGCCCAAAATCACAAATTTTGGCATATTTTCTTCAAAAAAACACAAACATTGACCAAGTACAAGTAAAAATCATGTAGCAACCAACAATTCAAACTATCTTTATACTTTTACGGAAAAAAAAAAAAATTGAAAAAATATTCATGTATGACATTAAATCGTAATCTTTTTTTTTTTTTTTTTTTAATCTTTTTTAAAAATGCACTTTTTGTAACGATTTTACTCATTTTTTTAATCTAACCCCAACAAAAAATAACCATATTATGACAGATCTATTCAATCTGGTTTGAATGAACTTATTTGCAGCTCTATAGGATTTTGGGAAGGTACTCAAATGTTTTTTGGAAAGGGATCGTAAGCGTCACGGTCACCGTGACGCTGGGAGAGTAAGGGTTAAAGGATTAGTTCAGTGGTCAAGCATGTCCATCTTATGTAAAAGAGGACTTCAAAAGAAACAAAATGGTGAAGAAATCATTCAAAAATTGTATTCCGTTACAGAGATATTTAAGATTAAAGTTGGTATCATTCATGTAGAAACAACTAAAATCAGACAAGTTGTGATGTCATAGCCTCAGATTCCTCAACGTCTTTATGTATTCTATCATATTTTGTCCTGTGATTTTGTGGCTTAAAAACCATGAGACATGTCGAAAAATTACTAAAACTGAATCTAGGAAGAGTATTTATAATATACCACCTGAAAAAGTTAGAGGAAAAATAATTTAATTAGTAAAAAATTTGAATAAACTTCTTGAAATTACATAAAGACGTTGAGGAACTGAAGCTGTAACATCACAATTAGTCTGATTTCAGTCGTTTCTACAGAAATTATACCAAACTTTATTTAAACTTGAATATCTTCCTAACGGAATAAGATTTTGCAATGCGTTCTTCACCATTTTGCTTCTTTTAAAGTCCTCTTTCATATAAGATGGACATGCTTGACCACTGAACTAATCCTTTAAGGGTCAGTTTCACTGATACTTTGGCAAGTCTATTTCATTGTGCAAGGCAAAAAATAAAATGTCAAGTTTCCAACATAAATGTTGATTATATATCTTATCATAAAAAAAAAAATTCACTTCAATATATGTCATGAGTAAAATTGCTTTTCTGTTTTGTTTGATCTATTAAAATGTTTATAAAAAAATATTTTCTGGATGACGAAAAAAGGCTTCATGCACTAAATTCCAGCCTGTTAAATTTCTAACATAAATGAGACTAAAAAAGGATAGGTTTATTTAAATATATGCACACAACAATACAATACTTACAAAGTTCTCTGACAAGCGTAAGCATAGCAACAACAAAGTAATCTGTAAGGTCAAGAGTAAAGCTGTCGGCAAAAATGGAGTCCCAGAGAACAAGTAAATCTTGAAGTGGAAATTCACGACCAAATAAGAGTCGCACCCAACGTCTGTCAATCAAATGAAAGTACATTTACAACAAACCCATCATACAGTAAAAACAATACTCTCTATTTGTAATCCAGCAACAATATTTACAAATTTCATTGAAATAACTTTTAATTGTTCGTTTGTTTGCAGTTTTAGGTACATGCCAGGGAAAGCACACTGAGGTAGCATTGACTTGTTTTCAGTGTGAACCCAAGGAATTTGCCAGAATGGGTAGTGAATGAGCACCAGGTTAACACCCTTCTCTTTTCGAGAAGTATTTAGAGAACCAGACGGGGTGAATCTCCTACCATCGGGACTGGCGGCTTTACAAAGGACAGTGAGTGCCACTCAACCATTGGCCACTTTTCCCAAAGCACGGGCAGAGGAGAAGGTGTAATGCAAAAGACAAACCTCTGCACTTGATGTCAGTATATCGTTCTGCATATCTGTGAAAAAATTGCTGGTTAAATCATCGTTATACTTAAACCTGTGACCTCCAGCATCTCAGTCAAACACTCAGCCGATTGAGCTACCTGCCTCCCTATTAGCTTTAAGTATCACTATATTCAATGCCCCTTCTCCTTCCAACACTACATACTGTAAACATACAATTTTTATCTTTACAATTACTGCGAAAGAGAACTTACATTCCATAAATTTGTGGCTGTATTTCTAGTCTTGTGAGATGCTCGTATAGCTCCTTGTCATGATATCGTAAAATTATGCTGTGGATTTTTTCCAATTTCTTGACCACTGGAGAAGTGCAGATTTCAGGTGGCTTGGCAAATGGTGTTGAGTGAAGAATGTTTTTGTTATTTGGATAGCAGAAATCAGGCTCTCCAAACTGATACCATGGCTCCATGGTTTCCATGAGTTTTGAAAACATAATGCTGAAAAGGCAAAGAGAACTAGAACTGTCAGAGGACAGTATGCTTAACTATTCAAAGTTAGTATAGAGAATGTGTGTCAAGCAAAGTCAAGCAGCATGAAAAATGTACAATAACATTAAAGCAAAAAATTATGCGAAACAATATTGCTTAACATACGACAAACTAGACATTGGAAACAATACAAATCCCCTCACCGCTAATAATGCATATTCCAGACTGTCCCACATTCCTTCCCAACCTGTCCCAAATGTCACCCAACCTCTATACTCCATGCAATCACACCTGAAAACCAGACACTGTATGTCATTCCACCACTTGCATGACCCACATGCCATCACAACTAAAATCCAGATGACATCCCACCACATGCCATTCCGCTGTCCCACATGTCAACCAACCCTGTTCCACATGCCAACCTACCCTGTTCCACATGCCAACCCATCCTGTTCCACATGCTAACCCACCCTGTTCTACATGCCAATCCACCCTGTCTAACATGCCAACACATCCTGACCAACATCCCACCGCACACTGCCCTACATACAATTCCACCTGTCCAACATGACCTCATCCTAATTCCTTCAGCAACTTTATCATCATGTCATCCACCATCTACCCCACATTCTGCTTATTGTTTACATTTCTCAAACCCCTAATTTAACATTCTTTAGAAGCGAGTAAACTTTTATTTGCTTCTTTATTCGTGGCAAGACAAACATTTTGATTACTATTTATGTCAGGAATATCAATATCATACCAAAACTAGAAATGTGAAGTTAGTAAGTCATAAGCCATATATCTTTAATCTCAGGTCAAACATATTGCAGCAAATGCACACTATACCTCACCATTAAGTGTGAACAATACTCTTCACATATACTGTATGATCATTTGTTTAAGCAAAATCATCATACTTACTTTAATTCAAGAGATACCACATATACAAATATTTTCATTGCTATGCAAATAGGCTAATTATTATGCACATACAATCCCCCAATCATGCTCAAATGAACAGGGTACCAATGCCCTCTACCACTGAGCCAAATAGCAAATTATCTTAAATATTTTGTACGTAAGTCTATTGTTATGCAAATAACCTACTTAATATGCACACTACACCTCACCACTGAGTGTAGACATTGCTCTTCACATATATGATCATTTGTGTAAAACAAAATCCCCCACTCCCTTTAATTTAAGAGATATCATACAGTAGTCGAAAATAACCGCACCGATATCGCAGTTAGTGCAGATTATTTACCGCGATTAAGGCTTTTACCGCCGCCATTGCATTCGTGTCTTTTATGCACCAACAGCACTTGGCCCAACTCTGCGCTAAGCGCATCCGATAATGCCATTTTAATCTGCTCCTCCCTCAAAGAGGTTAGCGCGGTAATAGTATTACAAAAGTCAACGTCTCATTGCACTAAGCTTGTTAGCGCATACGTAACTGCACTGTGTGTGATCCCAATCTGTGTACATGCATTACTGCACTTAGCACGAGTATGTTTTATAAATTTATTTGAGCAAAACTTTTTGTCTTCTTTTGCTGGATAAAGAAGATTTTTTTCTGCCGTAAAACCTGTGTGTAGCATAGATTTCTTACATACTTTAAGAATGTAATTTATTAGACAAGAGTCTAACGTTAATACGATTTCGCCAGACTTTTCTTTATTCCATCGAACTTCAAACGTACAGTATGTACGTTAGGCCCAACTGTGATAATTCATAGGGAGACGACCCAGAGGTTAAATTTGATCGAAAATAGTTTTAAAATGAATTGCTGTCATTGAGATGTATGAATAAGATAAATCATTCATTTAAAGTAAATTTCAGCCCCTTTGGAATTGCAAATGCAAGAATTAACTGGAAATTTTTCCGTACAAAAATGTCATTCAGAGTAGGCCATTTGCTATGATGAAAAACCTAGCCTTTCTATGGAGCTTTAATCTGTGGCGTATTTGTCAAGCAAAATTACTGAAATATTAATTTTTTTAATGGAGATTTTCGGTTTTATAGCTAATATCATTTTTCTATACACATTTACAATGTTGCATTGCATTTTTCTTTTCTATCTCGAACTCGAAAGAAGTTTTTACTATAAGTATAACCAATTTTCTTCTTGTTTTTCCCTCACAGGTAATGTATCCATATAAGTGAAATGTTATGTTCATATTGTCCAACTACAACTTCTTACGAGAGAGACTGGAAACTATTGAGCTATTGAATGTAAAAAAAAATAATGAAGACATAACAAGCGTGTAGAACTTGAAAACTTGTTCATCACCAAGAAAGTTGAAATTACATGACACCTTCTTTTGCGTACTGCCATAATCTCGTCAATGTATGTTTATAAATCTGAAGTAATCCTTCTGCATTTCAATAAATTAAATGAACTATATATAACCAGTGCTTGTACTTGCAAGTTAAAGAACATTTTATAATTTTCCAGAAATTAAAATATCTGAGGAAATTATGCAATTTTAATGTAAACTGAATTATAATGCATGCTTTTTGTGTTTCAGTTGCAAATGAGAAACAAATTTCATAATTTCTTGTTACTAAACTTCGGTAAAATTATTTCTTTGTTTATCCAAATACTGACAAGGGGTTGATATTTTTTGTGGAACAGGATCATTCGATTTCAGAAAATATTGTAAGCCTGACCTGCTGACTATAAGTTTAAAACCTGAAAAGATATTCACTTGCCGTGATTATAAATTAAAAAATGATAGCTGTTGCTACAGTACATGGTCAGTCCCAATTTCCTTCTTGATGACCATGTGGGGGTGGGGCAGGTAGCTAATGAATCTGTACCTCGGACCTCCACACAACATTTTGGTTAGCTGCATGTTCTGCATATACAATTGGGCAAACAAGACTTGTTAAAATTGGTGCTTGCATATTGATTTCTAGTACTGTCAATATTGATAATTTTCAGTGGGCCTCAAAATCATCAGCTCATCCACAAAAGTATTTGAAAAAAAAAAACATATTGGGCAAGATAGTACAGTAATATTGTAACTACTGAAGATAGGTGCAACAAAGGTGTGTGGATGCAAGAAAGTACAGTAATATCATAAATACTGTATATGGATGCAACATGCAAGAACGTTCAAAAATATTATAAATAAATGGATAACCCGGCCCTGGCCCTTCCAACAAGCATATTTTCTTTTTCTAAAGATTTCAAGAGCCCAGAGAGTCACTTGGATAGTCTATAAAAAGTTTCACACCATACTATATGCAGGACCGTAGGAGACCTTAGATTATAGAAGGGGCCAAGCTCATCCTTCGATTCATATAGCATTATTTAGCGTATACCTATATGCATTTACTATACCAATTTTATTATACGGATTTTTCCCAAAGGCTACTATAGCCCCTGGTTGGTCGCAGTAGTAGTGGTCCCTGGTTGGTCGCCACAGTAGTCATGGAGGTTACAAACCTGACCAATATATTGTAGTACTGCTTGGGCCTTTACTTACAATTCATTACTTCATCATTGAAGTACTGCAGGAAGGGGATCCCCCCCCCCCTTGAGTGAAATTTATGGAAATAATTATTGTATTTCGTGGTGAGTCCCATTTGTTCTTAACGACTATTAGTTTATTTGTTCTTAACAACTTGCTTTCACAATCCTAATGTCAACCATATTGAGGGTGTATCATAACCACAGCTGTTAAAAATGGTCGTTTTTTTGAACTATACTCAATATGAGTTTTACCATTTATTGCATTCAAAAGCAGAGGTATTTATCAACTGGAATATATAGTTTGCTGATTAAACCATAACATAATGTTAAATGTTAGTCAATCTAAAGCAATAATCATTCATATATAACCTCTTTTGGCACAAATGACTTCACTGTTAAAGGAGACACAGTCTGACATAATTCTTATTTCATATTATAGAATTGAAAATAACTAATTTTCTAACCAAGTTCCATAAGTCCCGAAGCAATCTGAATTTTTTTTTTTTTTTTTTTATCATTAAAAACTTTAATTCTACTACTGAATAGTACCATGGGAGCTGCCATTTTGATTGCAAAACATGCAGATTATGTCATCGGCCCAGCAGGATGTTGGAATGCTTTGTATTTCTTTTTAATCTACCTCAAGTTTTCTAGCTTATGAACAAGTGTTTTTATTTTGTAAGGGTGAAGGAAAATTTTGTGTATACATAAAATTAAAAAATCAAAACATGCTGATAAAACTTTGTGTCACATTATTTTGAAATAAAAAACTTTAACTTGAATAAGTTGAGTTAGGAATGTGACTTTGATGTTTTTGGCAGTTGGTTAATTTCTTTTATTCTCCATCATATGAAATAATGATTGTATCAGACTTTATGCCTCCTTTAATGTGTCGTTATGCCCAACAAGCATGCTAGTTAATAATGATAGAATAAATCTGCTAAAATTTTAAGAAAATGTTAAGATGCTCAATTAGGCATGATGAAAATCTTCTGATTTTGATTCCTGGGAGATGTGAAGTCTTATTCGGCAGCAACACTTGTACCTGCTGAAAAAAATTAAAATGCGGTGAACTCTGTTATAACCAGGTCTGTGACGGGATGTTGTACTGTATATTACCTGATGGCAGAAGAAATAATCGTTTAAATTTTCTCGTACCACTTCACAAAGATGCATCGATCGAAACATTTGAAATGAAGTGAAGTAAACCAAGTAATTTAGTCAAGAGTGGAGGTAAGTTCCGACAGAAAATAATTTTGCAGAATATGATTATTTTAAAAACAAGACATTGGGTAAAAGAAATTAACAATTTTAAGCAGGTAAAATGATGAATATGAATTGGACCAGGCTTCACCCTTTACCACTATCAGTCATCTGTGGAGAAAATCCTATCAAAGACCTTAGTCCTGTATCATATTTTAAAAATAGGATCTACATAAATATGGTCATACCAATATTCAGGGCCCCTGACACAGGTTTTATATGGCAGAGAGGAAGGAAGGGAGGGGGAAGACTGATGTTGTCAATTATTATTTTTTTGAACAAATAACACAAGACCAATTTGAAAACCAATGCTTTCATACTTAACACAAGGCCAATTTGAAAACTATTGCTTTGACCATTATTCGGGAAGGGGGGAGGGGGGAAGATATGCCCCTCCCCATGTCGGAGGCCCTGATATTCAATGTCTTCTACCACCCTGCTATTTCAATTCTCAAGTGATGAAGCAATGCAGGCTTACCTATTTTATGTGCAGTTTTGACAGCACTAAATTTCAGTTATTTTTTTTTTTTACCCATTTGAGCTTACTTCATTTAGGCCTTCACTTCTTTCTAATATCACTCACTCTGTTTTAAACATAAACTGGAATATAAAAAGAAGTACTCTACACAAGAGGAAGAAAAAAGCAGTTACAGCATTTCATTACGCCCAACATTACTTGACACATGCACAGGAAAATTTAAAAAAGTAAGCCTTATAGTAAGAAAGAAAGGTTCAACGTGACACAAGTTTATAGACCCTGTTGACTTGTGCTTCTTTTTTCACGACAAAATGCTGTAGCTGTTCTTTCTTCATACTGGCTGAAGCTGGATGTCGTTGATATTGAATTGCTGACAGAATGGCGTAGAAATGTCACTATAAAAACAATTATTCATGCAAAAAAAAAAAAAAAAAAGCTCTTTAACTTTTTTGTAAATTCTTGTTGACTTAGAGTGACAAAGCAATTAATAAGCATCCATACTGGCCCAGGGATTTTTCAATGTATCTTGTCTAATTTGCAAAAAGACTCAGAAGTTTGGAAGCTGTGGAAAAAATATAAGATAAACATGTCAACATCAGTATAAAATTATTCATTTCCCATCCTCAACATTTGGCCTAACAGTAGATCTATAACCGTGGAAAATATCAAACGAAATATTTAGTCATTAATATTTAACAGAACCCTCCTACCAATATCAGCAAAGCTTAAAAATATTAGCTCTTATGTCTTAATTCTAACTGTATAACAAAAATAGAACACCATTACACATCGATTAAACCATGTAGCCTAACGTTAGGCTTTTTATTGTGACTGTGTAATAGGATAGCTAAACTCAATCAAAAACATCGCCAGAATCAGTTTTTGTTTGCCCGAAATTCTCACTTAACGTCCAAAAACTAAAATGTTTAAACTTAATCAAAGGATTGATTCAATTTTCACATCAATTTTTTTTTTTACCGTAATGGATTTAATATGCATTTTTATTGAAAATTCCTTCCGAAAAAATGCAATGCAAATGAAGACATTGCCTCGTTTCGTAAGCGAACATTGCAAGTAGGGCCTAGGCCTTGTACTGTGTACAGTGATTCTGAACGTTGCAATGCAGACTGAATTAATGTGAAACTAAATGAAAACAAAATAATATTTTACGAAAGTTTTTAATTCCTTTAGACTTCGCGTTAATATGATTTGCTAAAGAAAAAGTCTGCCGGGCCAAATCCAATAAGCAGATTAATTTAACTATGCAACGTTAGGAGTCTTTTTACAAAGCACAGGCACTTCCATCTTGATTGACATAATGCATACAATGCGTTATCGATTTTTAGCACGGTCAGTAACAGATGAATAGAATCTGCAGGGCTGCAAGCTCGGTGATGTTAGCGCGGTAACCCACGTTTAGCGCGATTTTGCGCTTGGGCAGCTCCATTTATCATGGCGGTAAGTGCACTAACGCCCCGCATTTAGCGTGTACGGTTATTCGCGACTGTACTGTAGATACAAATATTTTCATTGTTATGCAAATAAGCTAATTAGTATGCACACACAACCCCAAATCATGCTCATTTGAACAATACCCATGTCCTCTACCCCTGTAACAAGTACCAAGTTATTATCTAAGATTAAATATTTTATGCAAAAGTCTATTTTTATGCAAATGACCTAATAAATATGCACATTACACCTCACGCTTAAGTGTAATTAATGGTCTTCACATATATGATCATTTGTGTAAACCAAACCCCACTCCCACTTTAATTTAAGAGATATAGATACAAATATTTTCAATGTTATGCAAATAAGCTAAATAGTATGCACACACAACCCCCCCAATCATGCTTATTTAAGCAGTACCCCTATGCCAGGTTACATAAATGTACACCATTCATAATTTAACCTATGAAACTTTAATAAAAAAACTTTAAGTAAAACTTTAACCTGACAAATATTTTCATTGTTATGCAAATGAGCTAATTAGTATGCACACACAACCCCCAATAATACTCATTGAACAGTACCCATGTCCTTTACCCCTAAGCCAAGTCACATGAACGTACACCATTCATACGTTATGAAAACTTTAACTAAAAACTTTAACCAAAACTTTAACCTGATAAATATTTTCATTGTTACACACAACCCTCCAATCATGCTCATTTGATCAGAACCCATGTCCTCTACCCCTATGCCAAGTCACATGAATGTACATCATTCATAACTGAAGTTATTAAAACTTTAACCAAAACTTTAACCAAACTTTACCGGACGCTGACGGTAGTAGAATAGCTTTACTTTTCTTCGAATAGTCGAGCTAAAAATGAAAAGAAGGTATTTCCCACAATCCTTCTGTTACGCCGTGAAGCTTCTCTCAATAAAAGACTCTTCTGGCTATGCATGTATGTATTATCAAATTCTGTGCTCGTGTTTATAAGTTTTGATGATTTTTGCAATGTCATTGCCAGTTCATTCACAAAAGGTACTTCATATCTTTTGGTAAAACAATTTTTATCAATTAACTAAGTTTTGAATCAATTGATAATTTCACTTTATTTAAGACATTAGCAACAACACAAAATTCTAGTGGAAAGCAGGCTTGGGAGGTATACCGGTACTCATGTAAGTACCGGACCGAAGTACTAGTACTGGCAAATACCGAAGTAAATAAGTTTGTTACTACTAACCGGTACTGCTGAAAAGTACAGTTGGGAACTCTAAAATATAAATACTATTAATCCAAAACATGCATTTTCAATACCTAAGTCATGTAAATCACATTATATTTACCTCGCAAGGTGCTTGTATTTAATCCATTCATCAAAACACCACCGATATAAACCCGTCGTAATTATTCTCAAAGCTGCTAACAATCTCATACACACATAATCAAACTATTACCAGTAATCCATATAGGGCCTACATTGAAAGAAATTGAGCTTCCCCGCCTGCCTCTAGCGCAGACCATACCGTACCTGGGCCTACACAAATGACGGACTTCACAAGTCAGTCCATAATTCTGCAATCTGGCAACCCGTCACAAAAAAAGAAAAGAGTTTTTCTCCATGAAAGTATTTTAGTCCCGCCCGTTTTTTTACCGTACAAGGCCCAGCTAACACACTGCTCTAACTATGTGACTGGTACATACAGTATACATCACGATGATCACCAGACGTTGCGTTGTACATTGCATTATTATGTTCAGGGCTTACAAAATTTGTCTTTTTTTTTTTTTTTCATCGCAGAAATTTTAAAACGTACACTTGAGGTTTTACACAGCCCTTGAAGCCATTTTCGAGGCAATTTTGGTGTAACAAAATGAAGAAGGAACTCCATTTTTACCGATAAGTATTGACTGGAGGTATTTAAAAAGTATTTCATGCCATGTAAATCATTGGGCCTATTGTGAGTTCAAAGTTAGTTCATGAATGACCAAGTGATAACTATGTTCATGTGTGCTTGCCCAATGCTGAAATTTACTTAAATTTTGTTAGAATAGGTTGTTTTTAGTATAAATTATTAAAAACAGAAGCCAAAAAACATGATTTTTTGACATTAATTTATTTAATTATCTTAAAAGAAAATAAGAAAGACAACATTTTCATCAATCTCGACAGATGAGGTAATAATATTTAACTCCCCGATACATCCCCCCATTACTCTATGAACATGCCCGCAATCATTTATAATGTTATAAGTGTATCAGTGTATTAGTACTGTATACATGTGTCTGTAATGTTACATGTTAGTGTAATACTACGGCAAATATACCAAGCACACAATGATAGTTTTTGACCTTTTTATGCACGTAAGAAGAACCGATACTATAAATAGTACCAGTACTGTCTTAACAAAAGTACTGGTACCAAATTTTTGTGGTACCACCCAAGCCTAGTGGAAAAGAAAAAAAATCGTAAAGACTAGGAAATAACATTATTCCCACAAAGGAAATATAATCATTATTCCCATTATTCAAATAAATAGAATAATTCTCCTTCGAATCCACATCACTTTTGAAATTGTACTACAACCCTAATAAATAGATTTCATTAGTTTCATAACACACCAAAAAACTACATAGAAACTTCCAACATCATCTACTTAAAAGGTACCAACATTCCACCAACATGATCATTTCACAGAATTAAATAATTTCTTTGGCAGTGACAAACATGAATGTAAAATTAAAAGCAAACTTACTAAGAATCGTGTTCCAGATATTTATCATCCAAAACTTCTGCAACTAAAGGCCTGCAAGAGGAGAAAAAGGACTTCACATTTATAAAAAAATCAATATATTCAAAACTAGTGTTGATAATTTTTGTCATACTTGGAAATATCTAATTGCTCTAGAAAAATATTGTATTTCCAAAAAAGCATTGCTTTTTATTAAATATTGTATTTACTCAAATGCAAAGCATTCCTAAATGACACTCGTAGTTTTTTGTTGGGTATACATCCACTTGTTTTACTTCTTCACATTCTTGGTCACGTTTTGGGAGGAAGGAACAAACTGAGATGTATCCCTAAAGCAGAAACAGTGAACACATCAATTCAGAATTTCTAGATATTCTACTTAACAAAATCATTAGCAAATAAATGTTAAAATAACAAAAACACAAGAAAAACTATTATTCTTGAAGAATTAATTTGAATGGTCACTGGAAATACAAAAAGCCAAAAAAGGTATTTCTTGAGGAATAAATGCTGGCCCACATTCTATATTTTTACTAAAAACGAAAAGCAACAATAATTTGTAGCAAATTTTTCATCAACAATTTGGAAAAAGAAAAGTAAACTTACACATGCAAGATAAAATCCTAGTAATATGCTTTATTAAGAGATAAGTGACCATGCATTGTAGTGTGAATCAATGAATGTGGGTGCATTGTGGTGAAACATGCGAAAAGAACCTCATACATGATTTACACCCTTCTTTTTGAAAAAATGAATATGAGAAACCAATAAGCCTATGTGTATTAAAATGATGTCCGGATGTCCTCTTCCTTCCCTGAACATGTAAGAAGTGATTTTACCTCCCTTAGTAACTAAAAAAAAAAATGGGGGAAGAATTACATATCAGAGTTACAAAATAAGCCACACCCACCATAGCAATGCGGTAACTAGGTGGGGCAAAACACCTGGAATCCATAATCATGCATGACCAACGCATTGACATTTAGATGTTTATGTGGCCTGCCACAAGTTTTGAACCATTTATGGCACTTCTCCGGATCTTTAGACTTTTTAGCAAAAGAAATATACAAAATTCAATTTGCTTACCATTCTGGGTAACGGGAATTGGATTTACAATGCCTGTAACAGGTTCGTAGGCATAAGTTTTGTTCACCATAATGTTGTCACTCGGTATGTGTGTGTAGAAATTTGTTTTGTGTAGTATATTGCATTGACTGCATAGTGCGTGCTGCTAGCTAGCTGTACTGAGCAAGTACCGCGTAGGATTTTTAACCCACTTAGTTTACACAGAATTTGTTGCTAGGCAAGTTCATGCCGCGATTGGTTGAAAAAGCTCTCAATCATCTAAGTCGAACGGGTTAATTATTTGACCTCTGACTTTTCAGTGACATGTACCTTTAAGTGTAGGATGCAACTTTTGTGGCTCTTCACCAACCCACAAGGTATCAAACCAATAGCACAGTGACTGACACAAAATGAATCATTTTTAGATAATCATGTGACCTCTGACCTTTATGTGACATGTCCCTTTGTGTGCAAACCATAACTATGCATCACCCTCCACCAACCAATCAACTTTCAGCTTTATAGCTTGAATATTTTTTTCTTTTCTTTTCTTCAGGAAACACCCACAAGAATGTATCCACCCACATATTCACCTTCCCACACTTATTAAGACCTTATAGCCATATATGCTGCAGGCTGCGATAAGGTAATACAGAATATCTTTATTTTGTTCATTATCTAACGCATGGTCTAATCTACTGAAAATGGATACTTGGTGTAAAATAAACCTACAAGCTACAGTATGAGACAAATGCTTTGTTGCATATACTACACAAAAAGTAAAGACAAGCTTTGTACATGAGAATGACATTTCCAGATTCTGAACATCTACTTGTTTTATAGGCTATCAGCGAATTCAATTTGAAGTTTGAGTTTATTACCTTAGGGAGGTGATCCTAGTAAAGATCAGATACAGTTGCTACAGTTGGTAAAATCCAATGCGTAACTACCAAATGATAGACTCAAGAACTATAAAAATGCCAAAAAACAATTAACATAACAGGCCATGTACTTTTTGTTTTGGAATAATGATGCCTCATGGCAGTTAAATGAATGATAAAAATGGGGAAAAATAAAAGCAAAGAAATAAATAGATTTCTATTCAAATCCACTGACTGATATCAGTGTAGAGCTGCAACTTAATTTGCTTTTTTAAGTGAAACTTGAGTATACTTAAGAAAATTTGCAAACTACTTTAGAATAAAGCATTCTGGGTTCCTACAAAGATGACAGATGATGAAAGATGCAAAAGTAGCAATGTAGTTGTCATGTCAGATCCAGCTAAGCACATCATGCATACAATCATTTATCTCAGAGCATAAGCACTTGTGTACATTAGCAGTGGGGTATAGGGCTTTCTGTATTAAATAGCATGGCCGCATTGAGTAGCATGGCCACATTGAGCAACACGTCTAATCATTATATCTGAATGAAGTGCTTATAGTGCTTTGTATATCTTAAGGCATGAATCTCTCTGTATATGAAGAAGCCTGCAGCAGTGTCTGGTGATTGTGACCAGTAACTATGCATGATAAAAAAGATTGTTTAAGGTTTAAAATCACTTCTATCTGGATGACTTTTATAACTATTCTTTACCCTACAGCTGTATACCTACAAATGTAATTGCATATGATTATCTCTCTAATCAATTAACTTTGTTAAATAAATTAATTTCTGAAGGTTTCATTGCTGCTTAATATCACTGTTTTACACAACTACTGTTTAGTAAAAACAAAAGTAGCCCCTGAAAACTTCACGGAATCAGCCTACCAAATGTGCAAAGTTGACTAGTATTCTAGTGCGTGAGAAATTAAAAATCTTTTGAGAAAAAAATCAATACACAAAATATTTAAATCATTATCAGCAATCAAAAAATGCTTCTTTCTAACTGCAAAGACTTAATCTTAAAGTTTGTGCAAAACATAATATAAATCAGATATGTTTGCAATTGCACACACTGAAAGTCAAGTGATGCTATAGTTAGTCTAATGTATTACTTAGGTTAGTGTACAACTTTCTCCTAAAGAATTAAAAAATTTGGAATTGTGTTAAGCAGTGCAGTGGGTTAAAAACTAATAAAATGACAAATAGATTACCAACTTATTCCACACAAACTTTATTCTTATCATCTTGAAATTGTTAGCAAGAAAGAGCTGTTTGCCTTTAAAAAAATATGCACCATGCTTCAGGCACTTCCATTCATGCAGAGGAAGAAGGTATTTATCAAAATGTTCCCTTTCTTTAGTGAGATTGAAGGAAATATGTTATGGTAAGAAAATGATAGCTCAAAGAGAATGATTCATGAGTCAAGAGTTAATACAAGCCATGTTCCAGATGAATTAGTTATTCAAGGAATGCTAACCTGTACTCCTCTCCAATAAGTCTATTGAGTAAAAACAAGCCAAGACATAGATTAACCTGCAACTTACACTTTTCAAAGTAAGCTGGTTAAGCAAATGAAACTTATACCATACCAATCAAACCACCTAAATACAATACAGCAATTCATGGAACAAAATTTACCTGTCAGAGACCTTACACAAGTTCTCATGAATATGTTCCTTTCCATCATCAAAAATTATTCTTCTCAAAAGCAAAATCATTCAAAAGATATTGACTTTAAATAATTACAAATCTAAATGTATTAATGTCAGACAATATTATAATTTATCTATTAAAGTAGATCACATTTATTTGGTAGTGGAATGGGGGTGGGGTGGGGGGTGGGAGTGGGGTGGGGACAGGGGTAGGGTTCAGATTGGGTGAGGTGGGGATGGGGTGGGGTGGGGGTGGGTAGGGTGGGGTTGTGGGTGGGGATGGAATGGGGTGGGGTGAGGGGGTTGTAAGGTCCATACCATACATTTCATCTTTATATTTCAGTTTACAATATGAATTATCATCATGAAGGAAATATTCACAAACCAAATTATGATCATTAGTTAAAACGTTAATTCTTTAATATATTGTTATGTAAACTGATAAGATTAACAACTTCCATATGTTTGGTGATACAGTTTAATTACATTCCTATTTTAAATTGTCAGTAATAATCATACATTACACAATGATGTTATTAAAATAACATATTTCTTTCATAGTCAAATAACCAAAATGATAAAGGGTTACACAGAAAAAGTTTCAAGAAATTTTGTCTCTGGCATTATATATTTGAATGAAAAGGATAAAAAACATGATTTAAGAAGGTACTAACACTACTAATACATTTAAATTTACAATCAGTTCTTAACTACCTCTCTTCATTTTTAATGACCTATCCTTAAGTTTCATAGCAATAAAAATCACTTTGAAAATGAAAGAAAGCAATGCCTACAAAGAATAAAGGTTGATTTGAAATAGGACAAAGCATAGTGTATTTCACCAATTTTCCCACCGATTATCTTTCATTTTCACTTCGGATAAGTTCAATCGAGGGAGTTGCCGTTTTCAAACATTTGTAAATATGATCTATCTAAAACTTCCAAAATCTTTACAGACCTCAGAAAATGTTTCAAAAAAGAGGTGAAATTTTAATATCTAAATGGCCCCTAGCTGTGAGTAAATTATATTTTCAGGGTTGTAGAAGAAATAAACCCTTAATAGACTGTGGGCCAAAGCTCAAAATTCTCTTCCTATCTGGGGAGTTTCATAGTCAACCTTTTAGGGCAACACAAAAAATACATCAATCTGTGGAGAATAACTTGCTTATTGCTAAACTAAAAGTTCCACCAAAATTTCTTGCACGTTAAGAATTGACAAAAAATGTTCATTTAATGTGAAGAGCGCAAATGGTCTTTTTTTGGCCATTTAGATGTCTAAGACTGCTGAAAATTCACTGATTTTGTGACTTATGCCACAGTACAAAGTGATGGCACTAATTAAAATGCAGTTTTTGAGTAATTCTTCTTTTAAATGATACAATGTAGTCTCTGACTATAGAAAGGAAGAATATCAAAAAGTCAATTGGAAGATTAACTATTTTACATTCTTGGTCTTACTCATTTTTATTCTACTGAATATAAAAACCTGAGTCTATGTTATTGTTGTAAAAGAAGAAATTTTGAAAAACATTTTGATGAAGGAATAAGCAACCACTGGTAAAAAAGAGACAAATTCAGGACTTTTAAAGACTTTAAACAGCATGTTGAAGTTGTAGGAAATCATCATTTTTGCAGTTATTTGTCTTTTCATGATTTTTGTTCCAAAAGACTATTCCATTTGATTACCTTTTTAAACAAACTAACAGGGGATATCCGCATTCCTTCTGATTACCCCCTGCCCAGTGGTAACTTTTTCTTTAATTAAATCCCTATGAAATGAATACATTGTGTGTAAATTCTAATAATGAATCACTAAATTGGGGGCCAACAACTGATTTAACCATATAAGGGCCTTTAATTTGATTTTTTGTTTTTTGAACTTTAAATAAGGTAGTCACATCATTGTGTAGGTATCCAGTTATAGATCCCAGTTTTATATGCTAGACTACAAGATCCAAAAAGCAAACAAGTCAATGCCACATACAGTACAGTATATGACAATCAGTCGAGAAGTGCACGACTACAGGAATACCTTAAAAGGAAATATTGAAGTCTTTGGACAAGACAGAATAAACTCTAATTGCCATATATTATTATCTAAAAACAAACAAAAAATTGTATTAATTTATTACAGGCCCATAGCTGGGGTGGGGAGCGAATGAACTGCATTTTTGTTGGGAAAGTGCAAATATAAAAATATAATAACCACCCAGAATTTCAAGGTTTGTTGCTCTTTTATACGGAAAACCAACCCCCCTTTCAAATTCCTGAACCCCCTTTTATTGAGAAAGAGCCCTTTTGAAATCTAAAAAATAATAAGCACCTGGATTTTTAAGATTTTTTTGCCCTTTTATATGAAAATGAACACACTTTTCAAAGTCCAGGTTACAGGGCCTGTATTAGTTATGTTTTCTGTCACAAATAACCCTTTGAACTATCAGAAGGGTCATCCAGTAATGGCTAGTATTATTGAATCAACTTAATTTGCTTAAAGGAGAATTTTCCAATGCATTTTTTGTCCATGTGATGGTAATACAAAATTTTCAATGCTAAAATTAATCAAAATCATTTCTTATGAACTTCATTGACTTAAAGGAATATTCCAATGATTTTTTTTGTAAAATTTTATTTGAAAGAGCGCCACTTCTAGAGCCAATTTGGTACAAATATCAGGTTGATATCATATTCCATTCAGGAGATATGGATCTTTAAAGATTTCAAAATTTGAAAGTTTTTGTACAGTATGATGAATTCGTGTTTGATGATGTTATACAGGCAAATCCATTGCAAATGTTTAGGTATTTCTTTAACATTAATTGGTTGTTTTTTCTGTATGATTAGAAACAATTTTAGAAACAAAAGTTATTGAAGTAGGGTATATATGGCAATGTATATACATACCTAACTTTCATCAATTTATTTTTCTAGTAGGTTTTTACTGATAAACTAGAACTACCATTCTAAATACTGTCATGGTTCGCATGCACATGCAAATTGACACCTATATCATATGACCTGGCAAATTATAATAATAGCATCTCACACTAAGTCCCACATGGCATCCCATATTCCACATGGCATCCCATATTCCACATGGCATCCCACTTCATGTCCCACATGACATCCCATCCCAAGTCCCACATGGCATTCCACCATGTTTCCCACACATCCCACCCAATGTCCCACATGTCATCCCATCCCATCCCTTGTCTCACATGGCACTCCACCATGTGACCCACATGGCATCCCATCCTACGACCCATGGATCCCATCCTACGACCCACATGGCATTACACCCTATGTCCCACATGGATCCCATCCATGTGCCAAATGACATCCCACCCCATGTCCCACATAACATCCCATACCATGCCTTATCCCACATGGCATTCCACCATATCTCCCACATGGCATTCCACCATATCTCCCACATTGCATCCATCATATCTCTCACATGGCATTCCATCATATCTCCCACATGGCATTCCACCATATATCCCACATTGCATTCCATCATATCTCTCACATGGCATTCCATCATATTTTCCCACATGGCATTCCACCGTATCTCCCACATGGCATTCCACCATATCTCCCACATTGCATTCCATCATATCTCTCACATGGCATTCCACCATATCTCCCACATGGCATTCCACCATATGTCCCATATGGCATCCCACTCTATGACCCACATGGCATTCCACCCTATGTCCCACATGGATCCCATCCTACATGTATGCCCCAAATTAATCTAACCATATATACCACATGACATCCCTCCCTATGTCCCACATGGCATCCCTCCCTGTGTCCCACATAGCATATCTCCGTAGGTCCCCAATGACATCCCACAATATGTCCTGCATCAGTGGCTTCCCACCTGATGTCCCACATGGCATCCCACCTTGTGTCCCACATTAGATCCCACCATATGTTCCACATGGTATCACTTCCAATGTCCCAATGACAGCCTATTTTATGTCCCACATGGCATCACATCCCTGGTCCCCATGGCCTCCTACACTATGTTCCACATAGCCTCCTACCCTATGTCACACATGGCATTCCAACCTATGTCACACTCTTGTGTTACTCGTGGCATCCCACCCCATGTCCCACTTCGCATCCCACCCCATTTCCCACATGGCATCCCACCCCATTTCCCACATGACATCCCATGTCCCACATGACATCCCATGGCATTCCACCATATGTCTCGCATGGCATTCCACCATATATCCTACATGGCATTACACCTGTTCCACATGACATCCCACCCCATGTCTCGCATGGCATCCCACCCCATGTCCCACATGGCATCCACATGACATCCCATAGGCTCCCTAAGAAGTCTCATCCTAGCTATCACAGTCCCTATTTGAGCATACTATGTATGAAAGTGTTAGTTCATAAAATAACTTATATGCAAATGACCTGTTGAATAAGAAAAAAACAGGAGTCAAATACCACATGGTATATATTCTATCATATGTCCCACATGGCCCCCATCCATGTCCCCCATGGAATCCCTCCCTATGTCCATATGCAGTCACATCCTGTCACACTCCCTGACTGAGCATACTAAATAAAAAGTCTGGTCAGTTCATATACTGTAGCAACTTTATGCAAATGACCACAATAATAAAGGCAGAGTTTAATATTCATGCCTGATACAACCATTGATGCCCAAATATTTTGAAGATTTTTAAGGATCTTAAATCTCCAATGCTACGAGAGAGACGCTTGAGGACGTCTGAGAAATATTGGAAAATTATATCATTTTACAGTTATCTTCTAAGGAAATATCAAATGTTTTGTAGACTTTTAAGGAAACTAGTCTTCAATCTGTCTTAAGTGTCTCTGAAAAACTTTAACATTTTGTAGGACATTCTAACCTTCCATAAGGATATCTGAAAAACTTTAACTTTTTCTGAGGAACTCTAAAGAAACTTTAACATTTTCTGAGAAATTCTCAAAAACTTTTAACATTTCTGAGGAAATTTCAGAAAAAACTGTGGATGGCTGGAAGGACGAAATCGCCATTACATTTCGCATGCTCACCAAAAAGATGATAGATTTTAATGAAATACATAAAATTTGTGGGAGAATGTGTTGCTGTGATGTCATACTGAGCCTTTTCCTATCTGTTTATTGGTTTTTTTTTAATGTTTAAATTTGAATATTTTCTGGTAGGAATAACATATCATCATGATTTTTGTACTAAATTGTATCTAAATTTTTTCTCTTTCTTATGAAAGGTTACAAAAAATATTAGAATATTCGAACACACTTTTCGTTCATGTGATGGTAATGAAAACCTTTGATACAAATTCTAGATTCAATCAAAATCATTTCTTATGAAGAAATGTTTTAATGACACAACTATCACAAATTGTACCTGTGATTGATAGTCTAGTATATGAAAATATAACATTTACAAAAGTACCAACAGAAAGTCCTTGGTCTTGTGTGTAATTGATACTTAAAATCAAACTAGCTATAATGGCTCCAATTAATGAAGTAACATGGACAGGGATTTATTGGATACCACTGTTCAGTGGTAAACAAATATAAATCAATATCTATCACATAATAAAGCGATGTCAGAAATTTCTCATTCAGATGAACCATCCGAATATTTTTTGCACACAAGGCACAACACACATTTTCTAACAAATTTATATACAGTTGTTTTATGTTCCTAAGTCTTTTAGTTATTATGCACTGCCATACAATAATACAACTACGATTGTCTTTGCGAAAACTCAAAAAGAATTCTCTCCTCATTCTTGCTTCCACAAAGTTGTAAACTTTATAATGGTATAGGTCAGTCCATTAAATTAGAAAGGAAAACAAGTTATGTTATTTGTTCCTGGAACTCATCACTTTTTGCACAGAGAGAAATATGAAGAGGATGAATGATACTTTTAGGAGAAAGAAGCAAGACTTATTAATACAATTATTAAAGTTAAAACACAGATTACCAACAGCATGAAATTGCCTTTCATAATAGAGGGAAAAAAATCATGACTGCAAATTCCTACATACAAATTCAGCATAGTGTTTAAAGTCTTCGAAAATTCTGAATTTTTCTCTTTTTAATCAGTGGTTGTATATTTCTTCCATAATATGTTATTCAAAATGTCTTATTTTACAACAATAACAGGTCAAGGGGGAATTCATTGGCCTCTACGTGAGGACTGGTGACAGGGGTGGTGTGGGTGGTGCCAAGGCAGAGCCTTAGGGCAATGTTTTTCGATGACCTAGATGTGCCTCAAGTAAAGTTTGTGGGCAGAGCCGTAGCTGAACTTGCCGTAGTCCAACTTAGATTTGAGAAGGGAGTGATATAAGGTGAGCAAGATGAGATGATTGGCTCCCCAGTCGGTGCTGGAGAGGACCCTGAGGAGATTGAGGGTTTTGTAACAGTTGATTTTGAGGATGTCGATGTGGGGGAGGTAAGAGAGCTTGGAATCAATTCCAAAACCAGAACTATCCTTATGGGAATGATGGAATCTTTAAAATGGAGATTGGGACAAAGGATGAATGAGTTGCTGTTGTTGAAATGAATGAGTACAGTTTTGTCTTTCGAGATATTGAAGCCGTTAATGGCACTCCAGTGAGCTAATTGTGCAGGCTTTTTTGAAAACTATTTTGGAGAGTTTGGAAGCATGGAGAGAATGAGAAGATGGCAAAATCGTCCACATAGAGAAAGAACTTGATGTTGAGGGAGTGAGCTTTGGTGATGCTGTTGATTTTAAGGAAAAAAGAGATGGGGAGAGATGGCTGCCTTGGGGACACCCAGGTGTTGGGTATACCTTTGAGAGTAGGTGTTACTTATGCGCACCCTGAAATGGCAAGAATGGAGATAGTTCTGGATGAAGATTGGAAGGAGACCTCTGAGACCGTGGGAGTGAAGGTCCCTGAGGATACCATACCACCAGGTGGTGTCAAAGGCCTTTTCGAGGTCAAAGAAGATGGAGATAGTGTGGTGATTTCTGACGAAGGCTTCACAAATATAGGTTTCAAGTTTGAGGACATGGTCAGGATGGAGTTCTTCTAAAGGTACCAGTAAAGTCTATAATTGACCATACGTTCCATTATCTTGCAGAGGCAGGATGTTAGAGCAATGGGGCGATAGTTAGTGGGAATGGATCTGTCTTTGATGGGCTTGGGGATGGGGATAATGATGGCCTCTTTCCAAATGTTGGGGAGAGTTTGGAGGACCACAGATGGTTGTAAATCTTGAGTAAGATGTCAAGAGAAGTCCTGGGAAGGTTTTTGAGGAGATTATAGTTGATGCCGTCGAGCCTTGGGAAGAGGACCCAGATTTATTTAGGGCGAAGGAGAGCCAGAGAAGGTGAAATAAAGGTTATAGTTTTCCTGATTGTTAGACTGGAAGAGAGTTTTTCTCAACCTCGATTTTCAGCTTGCGAAAGGAGTGGGAAAGACTCTCATTAGAGGAGGTTTTGGCGAAAGTGGAGGCTAAGTAGTCAGAGATGTCAATGAGGTCAGTGATTTTTGTGTTGTTATGGATGAGGTGAGAGATATTGTTTTGATTTGATGTGCTTTTCCCTTTGAAGTTTCGGATCATTTTCCAGACTTTGAAGAGGGGTCTGGAGATCCAAGGAGGAGATGTAGGTTTTCCACAAAATATTTCTGCTGAGTTTGATTATCTTCCTGACATTGGCTCTGAGAATGCAGAAGTTATCCACGTCTTAGAGAGATGGGTGGGTTTTGAAGAGACAGAGGGCTTCGTTCTTAAGAGAGATTGCTTTTTTGCAATCAGTGGAGAACTAAGCCTTGAAGTTTTTTGGGGTAGAGGAGGAAGTGGGGATAGAGAAGTTGGCAATTTCCAATACCTTGGAAGTGAAGAGAGAGATGGTGTTTTTGAAGGGAAGAGAGAGATAGTGTTTTTTCGGAGAGAAGGATGTTATTGGCAATGGAGATGTTGCATAAACTGAAGTAAAGATTCCAGTCTGCGTGCTGGAATTTCCAGTTTGTAGGGAAGGTGTGTGTCGAGGAGAGGAGGGTGGAAATGAGGATGGGGAAATGGTCACTACCACAGAGTGAGGAGTGAAGTCTACAGTTTGAGAATTCTACAGAGGGAGGGGTCACAGATGGAGAGGTCAATGCTGGTGAAAGTGCCTGTACCCAGGTGTAAGTAAGCGGGAGAGCCGTCATTGAGGAGACAGAGGTTGCAATGGTTCAGAAAGTTTTCAATGTGTTTACCTCTGACAGTTGAGGAGGAGCCCCAAAGGGGGTTGTCAGCATTGAAGTCACCCATTAGGATGAAGGGTTTGGGGAGTTGAGAGATGAGATTGTGAAGGTGAGTGGGGCGGGGAAGAGGGGGGGGATGTGTGATGGTTGTGTGTAAGGTCACAAGACGGCAGGAGGTTGGAGGTTGAAATAAGGATGAGGCTCGAAGGGATCTCTTCAGAGGACACTTGATGTTGAATAAAATCTAAAATACTGAAATCTCGTCATTTATACATATCCATTGCTTGTACTGTGACATATGCAGACCTAAATGAGGAAGCTCTGAGGCAGGACAAAAAAAACCACATTGCAATATGAATATTAAAAAAAAAAATCATTCTCAATACATTTGATTTGAATTTCTAAGAGAGGCAACATAATTCATGACAAATTATCATTATTAAAGAAAACACTTTTTGAGATAAAACTTACAAATGAGATTCCATTTCTTTGGCATGTAGAAAAGCTTGGTGGTCTGAATGCAGCACGAATATGAGAGGAGCAAGAACTTCATGCATACCCTTTAGAAAGACAAAACAAAATGGAAAATAACCCATTAGTACACAAATTGGTATATAAAACCTTATTTCATCAATGTTGAGATCAAAACAAAAATAACCTGCAATAAAAAAGTTGTTTGTTGTATTGCATAGTCCAGTACTCAATCTGTATTACACAGTATTCAACTGTGTAACTGAAATCAATGATTCATGCAATATATTGCAAGACTCAAATAATGCCACTTACATTTCAGTCTTCTAAAATTTTAAATATTTTTTTGAACTGTGACATTAATTTTAATGGGAATTTTACCATGTGTTTCTAAGATATATACTTACAGCCTCTAGATGTGAAATGTGGTGCACTCAATGATAACCTTAATATCATGCAGCAGCCATATCAGGTGTGGTTTGTTTTCCACCCAACCCCCTGTGGGATGGGATTAATGTTTAAAATTATCATGCAGCAGGCACATCAGTTTGTTTGTTTGTTTGCTTGTTTGATAAGGGCTTAACGGCACAAAACAACAAGGGTCAAATTGTGCCCGAGAAGTTAGATCATTCCAGAGGTAGGAAGAAAAGGTAGGACGAAAAGAAAATAGAGGGAGATTGAGAAAAACAGTGGGTTTAAAAGCCAGGAAGTTGGGATCGAAAGAGGAAGTGCATGGGTGCAAAAATGGCAAAAATAGAGGGGAGGTGGGAGAGGAGGACTAAATATGATTGTAGAGGGAAGCATGATGAAGTAAGGAGATCATTTTATCCAGAGGGTTTATCTGGAAGAGCTCAGCTATTGATTTGTAAGGGAGAAGGGGGTGGGGGGGGGGGGGTGAGGGAAGCTCTGGGAAGGCTGTACAGGGGGCAGGCAAGGAGGACATGGCTCCCCACAACTCAATTGCTGAGTTCTTCCAGAAAAATCCTCCAAATAAAATTATCTCCTTCCTTCATCATGCCTCCCTCTGCAACCATATTTAATTCTCCTCTTCCACCCCCTCTCTACTTTGCTTTTGTTTCAACCATGCACCTCCCCTCTCAATCACAGCTTTCTGACATTTTGTTCTTAAATTCCTCTCATTCTCCCAGTTTCCTTTCCTTCCTACCTCTAGAATGACCTGACCTCTCAGGTACAATTTGACCCTCCTTGTTGTGGTGCCGTTATGCCCTCATCAAACAAACAAATCAAACAAACCAACTCTCAAATTATACCTCCATTAATACTGATAGCTTCAAGGAAGACGACAAGACAGCTGCTGCTGCCATCATCCAAGACATCACCTCTGTAGCAGGCTTCCAAACTACTTGTCCATCTTCTCGGCCGAGGTCAAGGCCATCCTACTTGCCCTTAACTATACTGAGTACTCCCCGCTCAGCCACTTTGCCATCTTCTCAGACTCCAAATCTGTCCTTTACTCAATCTTAAGTGGGATAACCCCATGTACCACCTCCTCCATAAACTCCTTGTCCCCCCCACCCCCTTTGCAGGAAAAATATTATTTTCTTTGGCTTACCGCTTCCCATGTTCGTGACCGCTGGCAAATCTCATTGGACTCCCAAATTGATAACAAACTCCACGACATCCAGCCCACCATTCCAACCAAACCCACTATCCACAATCTCTCCCTTATCGACAACATCCACATTACCTTCCTTAGAATACGTCACACCCACCTCACTCACTTCCACCTCCTTACTTGTCCCCCACCCCTCTGCAGCAATTGCCATTGTCCCCTCACATCCTCTACTTGGGGACTTCCTCTACTTGGGGACATCCTCTACTTGGGGGACATCCTCTACTTGGGGGACATCCTCTACTTGGGGGATATCCTCTACTTGGGGGACATCCTCTTCTTGGGAGACATCCTCTACTAGGGAAACATCCTCTACTTGGAAGACATCCTCTAATTGAGGGACATCCTCTACTTGGGGGACATCCTCTACTTGGGGGTAGGGGTTGGAGAGGGTGTGGCCAATATGAACTTGGAACTGTCTGGATGAGAGGAAGTTTTGAATAAAGATGGGGAGGTGGCCCCTGAGGTCGATGGTGTGAAGCTCGCGGGTAATGCCTATTCCAAGTGGTGTAGAAAGCTTTCTCGAGGTCAAAAAAGATGACAATGAGGTGTTCCTTTTCAGCAAAGGTTTCCTGGATGGTGGTGTTGAAAGTGATTAACTGGTCCAAGGTAATGCGACGTTTCCGGAAGCCGCTTTGGTGTAGGGAGAAGATTCTGTTGGTCTCAATGAACCAGTTTGTTGATTTGTTGTTTGTTGGCTAGGTTGGCTTGAGTTTGATGACGCTTGAGGTGTTGGGGTAGAGGATGGGGAGATCCAGCAGAGGAAGGAAGGTTGGAGAGAGAGGTGGTGGTGGTATGTGTAATGGGCAAGGTTGAGTTGTTGGTAAAGGCAATGGATGGGCTTAGGGCTCAGTAAGTAGAGCCAGGTGAGGTCGGTTTAGGTGTGTGAGTCAGTTTTAGTGGTGTGAGTCAGTCTTAGTGGTGTTAGGGGTGCGGTATTGGTGTTTTGAAGAGATTGTGCTCTGTCAAGAAGGAAGGTTTGGTGTGGAGGGAAGCGAGGAATTGCTTCCTGGTCTCCGGGTAAGTGGTGCTGGGATTGAAGGTTTTCAGTTTAGTTATGCTTTTCCTAAAGCCAGGTAGGGCAGTTTTTTGAGGAGGGGTGGTTGGCTGGGTGAATACGTCGCAATTGGTGCAGTGTGGGTGTTGGTGCAAGAGGCGCTGTCATGGTCCGTGGCTCCACAGTTGCCACAGTGCACTTGGCTGTGGCAGAAGTTCTTTTCCATGGCCATACCTCTGACACTTATGACAGCGGCAGGGGTTGGGAATGTAAAGGACGATGGGGATTCTGAAATAGCCGGCAGTGATGTGGGAGGGGAGGGTTGGAGTAGAAAAGTCAGAAAGATGGTATTGGTGGGTGTTTCAGCACCATCTCTCTTGAGGACGAGACAACGGACCTCAGTTATGTCTTGGCTGGCAAGTTCCTCCACAAGGTCTTCACTTGTCAAGTAGGCAAGGTCCATAGTCCTGATGATGCCTTTGCTTGAGTTCAGGGAACAGTGGGGAAGGAGGGGGGGATGTAACTGCTATGTCAATATTAGTGTTAGCTAGGAATTTGGTGGAAAGAAAAGTGGTGGTTTGAGTGTCCCTGTTGCAGTGCACCAGGGAATTGCCGGATCTGAGGGTAGAAACCTTGGGGAGGGTGCCGAAAAGGACATGAAGTGCCGTGTGGATGAGGAAGGGGAAAACTCTTAAAACTGTCTTGTTTGTTGGTGGCCTGAATGAAAAAAAATTGGGGGACTGGGCTGAGGGATGGTCTATGGAGGTAGTAGGTAGGTCACAGGAAGGGGAGAGATTGTTAAGGTAAAGGGCATGACAGAAGCATTTGGTCATGTTGGAAAAAAAATACCAAGGGCTGGGAGACCTGAGGCAACTAAAAAAAAAAGTTGTGCAACTACAATAGGGGAATCACTGTACAAGTACCAAAAAGGGTGTGTGGGCAGGTCACAATGGGAGACAAAATTAAAGAAAAAAACTATCTTACCGAAATCAGTCACCTCTCATCAAAGAGAAAATCCCCCAAAATCAAAATAGTGCAAAGGTATAGGTTGAAAGTGTGTGATTTAGGAAAATCAAGAACAGAAATTTGAGAGAACAGATTCTAAAATTCACGTTGCTCTTATCATGTCACGATTTACTCAGAGCTATTTCAAAGCACATCCAGGGATAATGCAGTTTGCCCTGGGTAATGCGTGGGATTACTATTCTATGCTAGATTTTCCATGTACAGTGATGCAACCATTCTCCATGTCCATCTGACTGTTATTACTATCAAAGCATATGAAAAATAACCACCGTACCCTGCTAAACATGACATTAAATGTACGCAATGAACTGTAATACATTTCGCATACTAGCATACACACAACAATATAGGAATTAGTACTTTGACGATTAGCAATTAATCGCTAATATCTCTTCAAAACACTTAAAAAGTTTTTAAATGATTAATCGCGAACATACTATATGGGTGGCCTAATGTACGAGCTAGAACCATGAGCAGCTCTAAATTCAACTAATTGGTGGGGCTCTTCAAAAACTAACAAATTATTCTGAAACAACTGTCAGACCAGGAAGTGACATTTCAGCAGTGCTAAGACCAAAAATTGCCAATTTTTCTAGCTGATATTTTATATCTTACGCAGCTGTTTGAAGGTCATCTAATAAATCTTTATTTTCAACTACAGTGGTTTTATCAGCCTTACGGGTATTTTAAGACATAATATTTGCATTTTGGTGAGATTCTTGGCCTATTTGTTTTCTGAAAATGCATGGTCTCTTTGTGTGGGAGCTGTACCAGTTCCATACAATTTTCATTAAACACTTAAAAAAGATTTTGGGGTGAAAATTGGCTGCGCTTAATCGCTCGCAAATTTTGGCAATTAAACGTTTAGTGAATTAATCACAAGTCAAAAGCACTAATAGGAAAGACCATATTTACATGTGTAAGCATTCTTTTACACAGTGTATGCAATTTTTTTAAAAGAGAAAACAATTAAAAAAATGTCATCATGATACAATATTGTGCACAAGAGGCCACCAATGTTATGTCATAATGTCCATACAGACAGGCCTTTCAGGAAGACCCATTGTATTTGACATGCACCTACCTATACACAGCATAAATGTATGGCAATTGATGTCAACTGAATACATAAACACAGATGTCAAATTACTGATATACAATAACCTAATCAGGCATGAATAAGAGGACTACAAATAATCTCTTCCAAATATTCCCAAAGGTTTTCCCCATCAAAAAAATAATAAAGAGCTTAATTCAAGTAGTTCTTATGCTTTTAAATGTGTCTGATGTAACAAACCAGTACCTCAAATGTTCTGTGAATAGTTCTATTAACTATTTCAAACCATGTCTGTCACTATGTTACAAGGCAGATTGCAAAATGAAATATTAGAGCATTATGACTTGATTGTACAGCATACTTTATACTGAATTTGGCAGATGTTTATGAATAGATGTTTATGGCAGATGAATACTTGCTTATGCTTTCTGATAGTATAATCATAACAAATGCATCTAATCTTCATATTCAATACTTTTTTTCAATATTACGTGAACGCATATATTAGGCAATTGGAAGATTTCACGAATACTTGATTCTTTTGCAGATGCTAAATTTTGTGAGGTCAGACCTCCTGCCTACACCTCTTCCCTCATATTGTAATAATCCCTCCCTATTGGACATCACTTACGATTACAAAAAAATCAAAGCATTAAGAATAACAAAGGGCAAAACTCAAGAAGATCATGCCTCTCAGATCAGGTAACAAAACTCCAGTCAGAAAT
This sequence comes from Chiridota heheva, assembly GCA_020152595.1. Taxonomy (NCBI): domain Eukaryota; kingdom Metazoa; phylum Echinodermata; class Holothuroidea; order Apodida; family Chiridotidae; genus Chiridota; species Chiridota heheva. The sequence continues at coordinate 3,148,465 of JAIGNY010000055.1, read as the reverse complement.
TGGTACATAATTAATGTTAATCAGATGGTTTGTGCAAAAGTGAAATTTGTTTAATGATCAACTGGCAGACAGATTTCTCGTTCTTGATACCATGCACTGCTGTAATATCAAATCCTTTGAAAATCAAATCTTTGAAGCTATTTCCAAATGTCAAAATGTCTTGAGCAAAGATTGATATTGATATGGAGAAACAAGCCCAAGTATAAACACCAGAATAATATTTATAAGCTACACCAATTTCAAAATACATTTTTGAAATATTCACACCAACCAATTTATATTTACATATTGCTCATAAATATGGAATCCTTCTGAAATAAAATTGCATGGAGGCAGCATCAGAACTACATGACACTTTATGGAGCATGGAGAACAATAAACATTTTTTTAAGAATAATTTTTATGAGGGATTCTTTTCTTATGCTCATGTGAATTTAATTTAAAAGTAGGCTGCTCTGGAGACAAAGTTTTAATAACAATAAACTTATGCCACATGACTAATATGTTTAGATTTAATTCATATCTGGATAGACAACCTGAATTAAAGGATAAGTTCAGTGGCTTTACAAGAAACAAAATGGTGAAAAATGCATTCCAAAATTTAAGGAGATATTCAAGTTTAAAGCTGTCTTATCTGTGTAGAAATGACTGGTGTAGTAAGTCTACTATGGAAAATTGGCATCCTTATCCTTACATTCTTAACAGTTGTTAATGTATTCTAAAGCAAATGTATTTAACTTTTTTACTATTTTATTTATTTTTCTTAAACTTTCTTGCGGGTGGTAAATTCTAATTACACTTACTAGATTCTGTTTTACTACTTTCCTAGCATATCCAGTAGTTTTTAAGTCACAAATTGCATAACAAAATATGATAGAATACAGAGAGACTTTGAGGAATCTGAGGCTGTGACGTCACAACTGGTCTGATTTCAGTCGTTTCTACACAAATGATACCAAACGGAATAAGAATTTTGATGCATTTTCTTCACCATTTTGTGTCTTGCCCAACCCCTGAACTAATCCTTTAAGCATTCACCTGTTTGTAGCTGATGTCTGGATATTCTCTGGAGTAACAGAAGAGGAGGTTCAGCATCATGTCTTGAACCCCCTGTTTTTGGAAGAAAGCAATCTCTGGAAAACATCGAATCAACATCCTGATGAATCTCCTGCCGATTCACTTTGTCTTGAAAGAAACGGTTCCATGGGCTCTACAGCAGAAAAGTTCGAAAGAAATCTTCATGATTCATTTCCCTATGACAATGTGACAGACAAGTTGTGTTTGTCAAAAATGATTTTCTTCCATTTCGTTCAAAAACAGACATAAAACCAATGTTTATATTTCAACTTGGGATACTTTTTTAAACAGTAAAAAAAAAAAAATTTAAATTGGTAAGAAGAAATAAAAGATGAAGTTTTCACAGCCTAACAGGAAACAATTTACAATCTCACCTAATATACTAAATCTAAATTGAATTACGCATTTTATGATACTTATGATTATCTCTTACCAAATATCAAATCTTAATAGTTAATATCCATTCCCAGTAGGCAAGCCTACATGATATCATTTTGAGCTTTAAAAAAACCTAAATTATTATGAGAAGTAAAAGATTGATTGATTGATCAAGGAGCATTAACAGGGAAGTTTATATTGTGCCAGAGATGTTAAATGACATCAAATTTGAAAGAAAAAATGGTGATCTTGAAAAGCTGTGACACAAGTGGGGCAACAATGTATAATAAGCTTAGAGTAATTAGTTTTAAGGAAGCAGTGGCATAAATACCGGGGTGTGTGAGACTCATCGGTAAAATTTGATATTAGTTGTGATCTGGTATCAGGTCGGTAAACCTTAAGGCTTAGAATATAAAAAACAAGACATAGTTAAGAGCCAAGTTGCCAATTGATTAACCGATTCTGATTATTAGTTCTTCTTCTTGTTCTTTTCCTCTTCATTCCCTGTGGAACATAAGGCCGCAACAATACTTCACCATCTGGTCCGGTCTTGGGCAGCAGCCTGCGCTTCTACCCAAGAAGGCCCATCTCCTTCAATTCCCCAACAACAGTTCTACACCAGGTGTTTTTGGGTCTTCCTCTTGCCCACTGGAGTCCACCTCAGGGCTACTTTTGGGATGTGATCTTGTTGCATCCTCAGTATGTGTCCGAGCCATCTGAGTCTGCACTTTTTGACTTCCAGTACAATGCTGTGGCAGCCTTTTGTCTGGAACAGGTCATTACTGGATATTTTATTGGGCCATAAGATGTTACAAATACTTCTGAGGCACCTGTTATATAAAGATTCTACATGCCCCATGTCTTTCTTGGTGACTCTTTAGCACTCTGAACCATACAGAAGGACGGACTTGATGTTGCTATTGTACAGTCTCACCTTGGTCTTAAAGTTATATTGCTTGGATTTCCAGACTGTGTTGAAATGCCAGGGAGCACACTGCACTTTGTTTAGCCATGACTTCATATCTTTCATGGCACCATTGTCTTTACTGATGAGGCTTCCAAGATATGTAAAATCTTCTACTGATTCCAGTTGCGCTCCCTCGAATGAGAAGGGGTTAGTGTTAGAGGTGTTTATGTGCATGGTTTGTGTCTTTTTCCTGTTAATATGGAGATCGCTTGCCATACGAGTTAAGTTTTGTCTGTTGCAGATGCGTGTGTGCTTTGAGGAAAGAAGGGCCAGGTCATCAGCAAAGTCAAGATCTTCTAGGTGAGAAACATAGACCACTGGATCCCACGTGCTGTCTAAATTTGTCCTTCTCATCACCTAGTCTATTGCAATTGAGAAAAAGTATTGGTAAAGGTATGTACCCTGTCTTACTCCAGACTCTTATCTTGAACCAATTGGATAGTTAGCCATTATGGATGACATTGTATTTAAACTGGTAGTCGAAGAGACTTATGAGAGTGACAATCAAGGTTCAACAAATACGGTTGGCAGGTTGCCAATGGCAACTTAAAATTTTGATCTGGCAAGTGTACAAAAACTGCTTGTTGTTATCTTGGTGAACAAACAAAAAATTGCACTGGGAAATCGCTTCCTGGAAAAGTCAAATGCTCCGTAAGCTAGCTTAGTCATAAACCCTGATTTAACACACACAACATAGGCCACAGTATGTAATTCATACAAATACGCAATGCACACGTAACCTTTTGTTGAACAAATGCCAAAGCCCAGATATTGTGTAGAGAAATAGGTTGCTTTAAACCCCACACTCTCTGCACAAAGCACATGGAAAGCGGCCATGCCCCCTGTGTTGATTTGTCCCAATCACTGTCCCATTGAAACATGTGTAGCAATACCTTGTACCGTGTTGTATGGTGCAGTACGGTTTCCCGTGAGTTACAATAGAACTGCCCAAAATCCTACAACGTGCGTTAGTAAACAAGCAATGCACTGTTTAGCTGCCTTGTGGGGGTGGAGCAATGAGTGAACCCATTATCCAATCAAAACATTGTTAGCTGAAAGGTGGGGGATTTCCCTGATGCTTTGCTTTTACCCACATGTACACCTGTAACTAGAAGTTAAGATCGTAACAATTTTGTTTCCATTTGGTATGTATGTATGTTACGTACGTGTATTATGTATATGAATGATGTTGTGTGAACATATTATGATTGTGTGTTGTTGCTATGCATGGTTTTATGCTGTTTGAAGTGTACTGCTTTCAACCTAGAAAGCCGTTTTGTGTTGTGAAAATACAATGTTTTTAACAGTTTAATTTTTCTGATTGTGGCAAATTAATTTTTCATTATTTGGTGTAACTCCCCACTGTAGCGAATTATTATTATTTTTTGTTGAGATCTGATGACAATCGTCTGAGGGATTCCATATTTTCGCAGGATCTTCCGAAGGTTCTCTCTATACACACTATCAAAAGCCTTTAAGAAGTCTATAAAGTTAATGTGGTGTGGTGGGTACCATTCAAGGCATTGTTCAATTATGTTGCATAATGCAAAAATCTGATCAGAGCATCCTCTTCTCCTTCTAAAACCTGCTTGCACTTATCTCAATTTCTTGTTAATGGCTATGTCAATTCGATTGGGAAGTATTCTGCAGAATATCTTGCTTGTTGCTTGGTACAGTTATACCTTGCCAGTTACCGCAGTTCTGTACATCACCTTTCTTAGGTAGTTTGACAATCAGCATACAAGTATGAAACATGACAGTTTAAAGCCAAGATGACAATTGATTAAACGGTTTTGATTATTAGTTGATCATTGGTGAATCTTATATTTTACACCCCCAGTCAAAATGGTCTACTAACGCATCTGTAAGGGTTGGAGGAAGTTCCACAATTTCAATTTTTCATTCTTTATCAAAGCTTTAAAAGAGATACAATCAACAATATAAAATCCATAATCATTTAACATGCTTTGGTTAAAATGCAAATCTCTTCCAAAATGGTAAAAAAAGAAACATCTGATATCTACAGACTATATATCAGTGCATTAAACAGTATTAGAACACTTGAGATACAAAAACTGGCAAACACAAGCTACAAACACACTTAACAATGCATACATCTTATAGTCAACCTTCACAAGCTTTCCCTTCTTGTCAGAGAAACAGTGATTAATCAAAGATAAACAACTGTTAAAACTATCACCTTAACAGACTTCCTATTGATCCTGAAGATTAAGGCACTCACAGCACATGACTTACACATTTCTATTGGAAAGCAGTTTATGGAAGTTTGGCAATCAATTATCTAGGTCTTTTATGACTTAACAATAATATACACACAGTATGAAGTACTTTGTTAGTCTATGAGTAATGTGTTCAGCCCTTCTATCTACAATCTTGGACAAAGTTCTTGTCCTCAAACATAGACAATGTGAAGGTTATCCGCGATGCACCACATGAGGAACCACACATACAATGTGTATTCTCTGTACCCATGGTCGGTGTCCCACTAATATTTAATGAAAAATGATATCACTTCGTCTTTTAAGTGTTTTTGTGGTTCACAGTGAAAAAAATAAGATTTTGCATAAAACGCTTGTTTAGCCATTATTTCATAATGTACATAATTCAACCGTGCCAAATAAATTAACTTCATGAACTCAACCTTCAATAATTCCCTTCTCCTCCCCCTTCTCCACCTCATCCCGCACAACAACAATTGCTTGCAATATTAAGTTAAATAAATTAGTTTCCTAATTGTGCTTGTAAATTAGGTTTATTTTCTATTTGTGCTTGTTAATTAAGTTCATTTTCTATTTCAGCTTGTAAATTAAGATAATTAATTCAACCTTTAAAGTACCCTCGCCCCACCTTCTGCACACAAGAATGCCTACAATATTGTTCGTCATAACTTCCCCTACTTCATTTAAGCAAGTTTTTATTTTCTGCACAAACACAAAAAAAGATGTTCCTTCTTCATAAAGAAATATGATTCCATTAAGTTTCACATCCTATAATTAGTGCTTATTTCTCTGCAGTCGAAAATATACACTGTATATTTTTTAATTATGGTCATGTTTTTAAGCCCTTTGTTGGAGTTAAAGAGGATTATTCCAAGGCATTTTCGTTTCAAGCAACATTGAAACATGGTACAAGAGGAAATAGTGCGACAACTATTTTGTCCAAGATTTTAGCACTGAGATATACCAGAAAGCATGACAATTTCATGTGACCTGCTCCATGGATATTAACCCTGTACCGTAAATCAGTAACACCATGTGCTGAGGAAAAGGTATTAGTAACTACACTAACCTGAGATTTTGACATGCAGCCTCAAGCCAGAGAGGTCAAATCAGCCTCTATGCATAGAAATCAACATAATTTCTTGACCATTAGCAGCCAAAAAGCTGCACAATTATACATCAATATTCCATACAGGGAATCTTTACAGAGACATTTGTCTGTCACATAAAGAAATAAAACCAATTTGTTGTTTTATTCAGTGGTCTCTTTTTCTGTGTCTGTATCTATCATGCTTTCCTACAACATAATACACATGATTTGGGAGTTCAATACTATGCAGTGGCTTCACTTGGTGGCTGGTCCTGTAATGGTTATAGAAGTGGACTCCCCAATAGTATGTATTGCTTTTTTGAGGATGTTAGTTACACAAATAAATTAATATATTCTTATCAGCTGATTTTAAAATTCTTGATTCACTACTGTGTAATAAACTGACGCCCCCCCTTCATATCTGTCTGACTTACTCCATGTTAAAACATCCTCCTATGCCACTAGGTCTTCTGCCGCCCTCATTCTTAATGTTCCCTTTACCCAAAATAAATTGTTTGCTGACCGCTCGTTTAGTATTGCTGGACCCACACTCTGGAGTGGCCTCCCTATTAATGTTAGAAATACCGCCACCCTCCAAATGTTTAAGAAGGCTTTGAAAACCCATTTATTTACTCAGTATTTTTCGTAATTATATTTTTACTCGTAGTTCACATATCTTTTTATGTTTATTTATGATTCTTTGTAGCACTTAAGTTGTTTAATTATAATATAGTTATTTTTGTAAAGGGCCATTGAGTGCATCGTTTTGCAGTAATGTGCGCTATATAAGTTTTCTTACCATAACCATAACCATAACCATTTTCGGAAAAATAAAGCAACTTTTTTTGTAACTCTTACGTACATTCTCAGCTGTACTTTTCTGAAAATATTGTACTAACCCATTTTTCCTAATACTTAGAAAGACATTTCTTTGAAAGACAGCCTTTCCCAAGAGCAATGGTGTAATAACAATAAATATACTTTTGTTAAAATATAAAATAAAGAGAGTAATGAATCAATTTAGAATCTTGATAATATACTGCACATGAAGATTCTATACGTTAATGGACTAAATATAAAATCAATGATTGTGTCAATTTCTCACCCCTAAAAATATGCAAACAAAAAATAGCAGTTTGTTTGCGAGTGTTTGATGTCCAAAAAACATTGACAAAATAAATAATGAAAGTGTACACCAAACTGGGCTTTACCTTTCTATATTTGCTTTATATTAAAAGACTTGTCAGGTAGAACTAACATCAAAGCCTTCAACCTTTGATGATGTCATTTGTTAAAACTCTTCAGTAGTCTGTTCGTCTTTGTAAATGATAATTGAAAAAATAGAAGCAAAGGATAGGGTTTTTTTTTTTTTTGATGGGCTGACTAAATATAATGTACATCCTGCTTCTAAAACTCCCCATAACAAGCAGACAATTTTTGTCTACTTTATATGTAATTAAACCAATATTTTGAACCCCAAACATATCCTCTAGGGCCTACCAGAAAGTAAAAAGGCTCAAACTCACACTTCAAACAGTGCTGAAGATAATAAACTGAACCTGGGAATCAACATTAGGTAAATTCTACTTGTCGAAGTGAATCTGATATAACTTAATTGATTGGAAATATTGACTTTCATACATGATATAAGTTTTTAATAACTTAATTGATTGGAAAAAAATACTTATATACACATAAATTGATGTATGGTTTCAAGGGAAAATAACATGTATCTTTGTATATTGAAGCAATGTAGTTTGGGGAAAGAAATTAATAAACTAGAATATTAGCACTCTCTAGAGCGCATACCTCCACCCCGTTGCAATTCCAATATACTTAGAATAAATTTTGGAGTTCATTTGATCCCCATACCCAATGTAATGCACCTTAGAAATCCTGGGTCCACCAAGATTCATCCCCAAGTTTTGATCTGTAATGATCATTTGCATTCTGAACATTTGAAGATTATCTTCTGAATGATTTCTTCCAAGTTAGGCCATATCATTGTTTTCAGTTTTATTCGGGCTAAGCATTCATTGTTTGATTACTTTCAGCTAAAATTCACATTCCATGTTTCATTTTCTTTGATTCCAGAGACCCACTTGATTTAAGTATCTTTTGAGTCCAGAAAATTGATTGTTGGATTTCTTTTCATGGTATGGATTCACTTTTCACCACATTCCATTAGAAAGTTTTAACTGTTTTGACAGACCTTACCCTAAACATCCCCAACCCTCGATTTCTGCCCTTCCCTTATCCCAATATGTCCCAAATTTAAATCACCTCTTCCTAAAGCAGTAACAAAACCACACACCAACTTTAATCAAAATCCAATTATCAATACTTGAGATATTCTAATGACAAACAAACTCACCTTAAAATGTCCCCACCCCTCCATCTGCCCTTCCTATTCCAATGTTTGTTTGTTTGTTTGATGAGGGCTTAACGGCCGTCTTAAATTTTAATCACTTCTTCCTTAAGCAGTAACAAAACCACACATCAAATCTAATCCAAATCCAATCACCAGTTCTTGAGATACCTTGATGGCAGACAAACACACAGACAAACAAGAGGCAAAAACAAAACCTCTGCCAACTTCGTCGGTGGAGGTAATAACAGCAGTTCCCATGCAGTCACTATGGGAGAAATAACAGTACAGTCCCAGTACAGTCACTACAGGAGAAATAACAGTACAGTCCCAGTACAGTCACTACAGGAGAAATAACTGTAAAGTCCCAGTACAGTCACTACAGGAGAAATGACATCTGAAGTACAGTTCCAGGAGAAATAACAGTACAGTTATAGGAGAAATAACAGTACAGTTATAGGAGAAATAACAGTACAGTTCCAGTACAGTCACTACAGGAGAAATAACAGCTGAAGTACAGTTCCAGGAGAAATAACAGTACAGTCCCAGTACAGTCACTACAGGAGAAATAACAGCTAAAGTGCAGTTTCAGGAGAAATAACAGCTGAAGTACAGTTCCAGGAGAAATAACAGTACAGTCCCAGTACAGTCACTACAGGAGAAATAACATCTAAAGTACAGTTTCAGGAGAAATAACAGTACAGTTATAAGAGAAATAACAGTACAGTTCCCATGCAGTCATTACAGGAAAAACTAGAATATTAGCTCATACCTGCGCCCCATTGCAATTCCAACATGCTCAGAATAATTGTAGAATTCATTTGATCCCCATACTCAATATAATCTACATCAGAAATCCAATCATAGGCCCACCAAGGTGCAACCCCAAGTTTTGATCTGTAATGTTCATTTGCATTCTGAATACTTGAAGATTATCTTCTGCCTTTTTCCAAGGCCATACCATTTTTTTAGCTTTATTCAGGCAAAGCATTCATTGTTTGAGTTCCTTTCATTCAAGACACACATTCCATCATTTTCCAAACTTGATCCAAATCTAGTCATCAGTTATTGAAATATCTTGATGATAGACAAACAAACAGACAGAGGCGAAAAGATAACAAGAGCATCTCCTCCAATGCAAAGTGTGTTGTAGAGTATAAGAATATCAGATATGAAATGGTCAACATAAATTTTCTAATATTTTCATTGTAATTTCCTTGATCAGTAAAATAAGATATTATTGATTTAAGCAAAAGATCTGTTATACATAACATAGAATAAAACTAGGGCTTTCATGATTATGGGTAAATCAGATATCGATTATCGTGGGCAAAATTATAGCAATATATCACCATATCGCGTTATTTATCTTATGATTAATTTAAAAACTGCTTAAGGTTTTTACAAATTTAAGATCTAAAGAAAGGAAGCATAAAAGAATCACACTTCTGCCCATATTCTGTTGAAATCGTATTCATTTGAAATATTTCTTAAATAAAATAAAATAAATTTAAAATTTTGTTATAATATGAAGCTTAGATGTGAAAATGGAATATTACAATATGTTGGTCAGAGTAATTTTGATATCGTGGAAAAAGCGATATATATTGCAATAATCGACATATTGTGACAGCACTAAATCAAACCTGATGAAAATATAACAACAAATAGGCTTACCTCCTCATCCTGTGATAAAGGGTTATTTAGTAATGGATCTAATGTCTGGTCTTGGAGCTCTGACTTTGGATTCAACAGAAGCTCCTTTTTCAATTTTTCATATTTCTTTCTACTTTCTTTGAGTTCTTTACTCCAATCTTCAGTTTTATCAGGCAGGCATTGCAAGAAAACCTAGAAAGAAAAAAAAAAAATATTCAGTTATACTTCTTCTGTATATGGGTCTTGCCAGACTATAAATATGAACAAAATCAGCAGGACAGAATAATTAATCATGTAAAACAACAATGTACCTTTTTCATAACTTTATTTTCACCGAATGATAAGAAATGTGGAAGAAAAGATGACCTCAAATGCTGGGCAGGATGATATTCAGCTGGCAATTTCATTTGATGGAATCATTATTGTTAAACTGCAGTTAAGAAAGTTCTATGAATTTACAAAATCCAACTATATAAAGAGTAAAGATTTGTCACCATTAGTGAGAAAAATTTGTTCCTGCACGAAGTAACAATAGATAACAGAGAACAATCAGTCCTCCATCAGTAATACAAAACCTGTAAAATGGAAAAGTCAGGCAGAACAACATAATTAGTACACTTAGAGACTGGTCATGAAAAAGGCAATTATCAATATATTACCCTAACGGAAGGCTTAATCAAGATAGCTTATTACTCTTTGCTTGGAAAAATACATCTGTAACTGTCATAAAATCAATCAAAACCCCTCAGCATTTCTGAATTTCTTGAAAGAACTTCACTGAATTTAATTGCTTCATCTCTGCTAGTCAAGCATATCTTATATCTTCAATGTGTTTTTTTTCCTGTATACATTTTAATGTTTCTCGCTTTGGCTTATAAAGAACAAAACTAATACACCTTTTGTATGGCAGGCACATTCTATCTTACTCTCTATTAACATTACAATCTATTTCATCTAAGCTATCTGGCCTTTGTCACAAACATAAACGATAAATTAAATAGTATATGATTGAGGTTCTTACAACAAAGAATAATCAAAGAGAAAGAAAAAAAAAACGTCTTGCTTCCATTGCCTGTAAAATAAAGTGTGATAACTGCAAAAATAAATATTTAGAACTAGCTGATAACAAAATATTACATTTTGATCTAATTGCAGGTTGAAAGAAATATTTTGGGATAAATTTACAGTGGATTTCAGAAAGGAATGGACAATTTAAAAGAAAATGATATTCATCTCCAACTTCTTCTAAATTGCAAACCTGACAAAACCTCTGTTCATAAATTATATTACATTAACGGCCTTCTTTGACTTCAATTTCAAGGCAAGCACATCTGAATTTGAAGACAAACTTTTTAAGTATAAAAACATTAAATAATAGGTATGGCTCTGCATAACTTTCTGTTTTAAATTGTGCATAACAACACAAAGAACTTCTAGAATTAATATCACTCAACCAGTTCTGTCTATGTTACAAATTCGCTGCTTGAAATTTTCATAAAAATGTGTAGTAATCTCTTCTCCCTGCCCTTCCCAAACATTACCAAACCCAGTTCATACAAAATATTTTTGACACAGTCCTCATGATAGCACTCCTTTGTATGATACTCTTTGTTCTACACTCTTTGTTCTACATAACAATGAGTCTGATACCTGTCTTTATCAAGAGTGAGAAGTCTTAACCAATAAGTTATTTGCTTTAGTATTGTTTGACTTTTAAAGGAAAAGCGGCCCAGCTTTCCTAGAGATAGAATATTTATGGCATTTGCTGGTAACCTAAAACATATTCATGAAACGAATTGTAAACTCTTATTGTACTTTCATGAGGAGTAACACCCCATAACTCAGAACTGTATGTTAAAATAGGCATTATCTTATGATCAAAAATTTGAAGGATATTACTTACAGGTAAATCAATAGTTCTAAACAAAATTTTCTTTAAATTGAACAAAGCAACCTTAGACTTTGAACTCTGTTGAACTTGGGATTTTGACCATACAACTTTTGGCATAAAATTTAATCGTAAATAATTATAGTTATTTACAGTCTCAATAAATTTGCCTTTGAAATAAAAACGTTCACTTCTTACAATGTGTCCACACTTTCTAAAAACCATTACCTTTATTTTATCTGAATTTACAGTCAAATCTAAGCTTGGGCTATATTGAGCATTATGCAATATCGATATATCGCCAGAAAAATATTGATATTATCGAAATATCGATATGCAAATTATATGACATCATATGAAGTCGTATGTACTCTTCTGTTCAAGGTAATCTCATCTCGGTTAAAAAAAAGTCAAAATAAAACTTTTTGTACCAATTAATAGAAATCACTGCAAAATATGTACATAATCCTCAAAACATCCACTATGCTTAAAATCGTTCTTTACATGGTTTTCTCAAAAGATCAAGCACAGAAACATTGAAAAATGTAACAGACTTGAACCAACAATGCCTTATTGATATTAAAAATTTCAATTTTTGAAATAAGTTGAAAAAGTTGTTTTCCACTCCTAGAAAACACCATTTCCTGGGGCGGAAAATCAGGGGTGGAAACTAACGGCTTCCCACCCAAAGTTAGAAAATGTGCACCTAAAATACAATACTGTTCAATATAAACCTTTCAATTTGTGCGCTAATTGCATAAAATTGTGCTCCAACTTTTCAAAATGTGTGCAGAAGATCTTTCCCTTGAGAAGCAATCTATGCAAACTGGTCATCGTGTGTACACAGTGCAGTACTGTATAGCGAATGGCAGAATGGGAAAAAACAATCTGGTTTCAGGTTGGAAACAAAACCTGCACTCATGTATTCATTCAGTTTGGCCCAAATGTAACTTGTACCAGTACCCACTAGCCTACCAATTTACAGTTTAGCTTATTTCAGCACATCGTTTAGATTAATTTTAGACCATACTAAAACGTTATCATTTTATACCATAGCTAACTAGAACGGTAAATACTGTCATAGTTCGCATGCCCATGCAAATTGACACCCATATCATACGATCCGGCCAATTATAAAAATGGCTTTTCACACTTAAGTCCCACATAGCATCCCATGTCCCACATGGCATCCCACCCCATGTCCCACCACCCCATGTCCCACATGGCATCCCACCCCATGTCCCACATGGCATCCAACCCCATGTCCCACATGGCATCCTACCCCATGTCCCACATGGCATCCCACCCCATGTCCCTCATGGCATCCCACCCCATGTCCCACATGGCATCCCACCCCATGTCCCACATGGCATCCCACCCCATGTCCCACATGACATCCCATCCCATGTCCCACATGGCATTCCACCATATCTCCCACATGGCATCCCACCCCATGTCCCACATGACATCCCATGTCCCACATGGCATTCCATCATATAGCCCACAGGGCATCCCATCCTATGACCCACATGGCATCCCAACCCATGTCCCACATGGCATCCCACCCCATGTCCCACATGGCATCCCACCCCATGTCCCACATGGCATCCCACACCATGTCCCACATGGCATCTTACCCCATGTCCCACACGACATCCCATCCCATGTCCCACATGGCATTCCACCATATCTCCCACATGGCATCCCACCCCATGTCCCACATGGCATTCCACCATATCTCCCACATGACATCCCATCCCATGTCCCACATGGCATTCCATCATATGTCCCACAGGGCATTCCATTATATCTCCCACATGGCATTCCACAACACAGTGTCTCACATGGCATATTCCACCATATGTCCCACATGGCATTCCACCATATGTCCCACATGGCATCCCATGCTATGACCCACATGGATCCCATCCTACATGTGTCCCACATTAATCCAACCATATGTACCACATGACATCCCTCCCTATGTCCCACATGGCATCCTTCCCTGTGTCCTGCATCAGTGGCTTCCCACCTGATGTCCCACATGGCATCCCACCATATGTTCCACATGGTATCCCTTCCAATGTTCTAATGACATCCTATTTTATGTACCACATGGCATCACATCCCATGTTCCCATGGCCTTCCACCCTATGTCCCACATAGCCTCCTACCCTATGTCACACATGGCATCCTACCTTATGTCACACATGGCATCCTACCTTATGTCACACATGGCATCCTACCTTATGTCACACATGGCATCACAACCTATGTCACACTTTGTGTTACTCGTGGCATCCCACTATGTCCCACATGGCATTCTACCCTGTTCCACATGGCATCCCACCCCATGTCCCACATGGCATCCCATCCCAAGTCCCACATGACATCCCATAGGCTCCATAAGAAGTCTCATCCTAGCTATCAGTCACTGATTGAGCATACTATGTATGAAAGTGTCAGTTCATATAATAACTTATATGCAAATGACTTGTTGAAATGGAGTGGGACGCCATGTCCCACATGACATCCCATGTCCCACATGACATTCCATTCTATGGCAATCCACCCTATGTCCTGCATGGCATTCCACCACATATCCTACGTGGCATTCCACCTGTTCCACATGGCATCCCACCCCATGTCCCATATGGTATCCCACCCATGTCCCACATGGCATCCCACATGTCATCCCACCCTATGTCTCACATGACGTCCCATAAGCTCCATAAGAAGTCTCATCCTAGCTATCACAGTCCCTGATTGCACATACTATGTATTAAAGTGTCAGTTCATATAACAACTTATATGCAAATGAGTTGTTGAATAAGAAAAAAAGGTGGAGTCAAATAATTATGCCTGATATAGCCCTTGGTGTATACAACATGGTAAATATTATATCATATGTCCCTCATGGCCCCCATCCATGTCCCACATGGCATCCCTCCCTATGTTTATATGCAATCACATCATGTCACACTCCCTGACTAAGCATGCTAAATAAAAAAGTCTGGTCAGGTCATATACTGTAGTAACTTTATGCAAATGAGCACAATAATAAAGGTGAAGTTTAAAAAATCATGCCTGATATAACTGTTTGGTGCCCAAATATTTTAAAGAATTTTAAGGATTTCAAATCTCAAATGCTACAGGAGAGACTTGAGGATCTCTGAAGAATATTGGAAAATTAAATCATTTTACAGTTATCTTCTAAGAAAATATCAAATGTATTGTAGACTTTTTCAGGAACTAGTCTTTAATTCTATCTAAAGTACTTCTGAAAAACTTTAACATTATATAAGGAAATTCTGAGGAATTCTCAAAAATCTTTAACATTTCTGAGGAAATCTCAGGACAAATTAGTGGACAGCCAGACGGACGTAATCGCCATTACTTAGGTTCACATAAATGCTTCGCATGCGAACCAAAAAGTCTGATCAGGTCATATACTGTAACAACTTTATGCAAATGAGCACAATAATGAAGGTGGAGTTTGAAAAATCATGCCTGATATAACTGTTGGTGCCCAAATATTTTAAAGAATTTTAAGGATTTCAAATCTCAAGTGCTACAAGAGAGACTTGAGGATCTCTGAAGAATATTGGAAAATTATATCATTTTACAGTAATCTTCTAAGAAAATATCTAATGTTTTGTTGACTTTTTAAGGAACTAGTCTTTAATCCTGTCTTAAGTATCTCTGAAAAACTTTAACATTTTAAAAGGAAATTCTAACCTTCCATAAGGATATCTGAAAAAACTTTAACTTTTTCTGAGAAACTCTGAAGAAACTTTAAAATTTTCTGAGGAATTCTCAAAAAAATTAAATATTTCTGAGGAAATCTCAGGACAAATCTGTGGACGGCCGGACGTAATCGCCATTACATAGGTTCGCATAAATGCTTCGCATGCGAACCAAAAAGGCATTTTTTGCTGATGATTACAACTGGGACAATTTTTTTCTTTAAATATATTCAAACAAAAATACACCAGAATTGGTGTGAATTGGTGTGAATTGGTGTGACTTAGTTCCATATTTAAGACTGCTGTTGTGCCTAAACAAATCTTAAAAAAAGGATTGAGCTTATGGTACATTGTAAATTGGTCAATTGTAATGAAGTAGTTATGTAACTATGCGTTCCTTAGTTCATTACAATTTAAATTAATTTTTGTATTCTTTGACTGAAATCTAATTTGTAACACAAAAATTTAGCAACAATATATTTTTAGTTAAAATTATTAGCATTAATTGCATGTTTTACAGTATGTATTTCAGAATACCCGGCGACACCTAGATCAAAGTTTTAGTCTGTTGCTTGTGTATCTTGCAAATACAAGAAGGTTGCAATGCAACAAATATTTCCTACGGGTTACAGACCTCTAGCTTGATTTAAAAAGGAGCAGGGTGCTAGACTTCTTGAGACGCACAACAATGCATGCGCAAAGCACTGCGTCTTTTCGGCATGGAGTCCAGGGGCTCAATCCCAAGGTGAAGAAGCTCTGGGATTTTAGCTATGATTATACCTCGGAATGAAACTATTCTGATTGATAAGGACCATTCATGAACCAAACAGAACAATTGCTTACTATGCTATCATTCTGTGTTCTGTAAGGTATTTTATCTATGAGATTAATTAAGATTATTAAGTTACAAACATATATACAAATATATATATATATATATATATATATATATATATATATATATATATATTTTTATTATTTTCATGAGAGGCAGGGCAGAGTCCCAGGGGAGCAGGGCAGGTCCATGGAGGGGCAGGGCCGGCCGCCCCTGTAAAACAGCAAAGCTAAGGGTCTGGGTTATTATCTTCAATTGATTTGCTTTAACTTTTTGTGGCTGTTTAATGAAAATACTTGGATGTTTCATAGTCATGTTTAGCTTTTTAATAGTTCACGTATTGTGTATTATCATTGAAAACATATTATCGATATATCGATATGACCCTTGAACTCAATATCAACCATATCGATATGGGTTAATATCAAAATATATCGATATATTGCCCAAGCTTAGTTGAATCATTTTCTTCACAACAATCTTGGAAAACATTCGGTCAACTTTGTTAGGAATAAACATTTTCTGAAAAGATAACGAGGTCATCTGCATAAAGTGGACAACATATATTATTGTTATTTATAAGAATTCCTCGGGTGTTTGTGGACTTCAATCGTTCTTCACTATCATTGATATAAAGTAAAAATAAGTATGGGGATAGATTACAACCTTGTCTCAGACATCTCGCACAATCAATTTTTGGGGTAAGACCATTCTTTGTCTTCACACAACTCAATATTACTATACATTGATATAAGTATCTCATCGAATTTACCCCTCATTCCCATATCATAAAGTTTCTTGAATAAAATACTGCGATTGATGCTATCAAATGCGGCTTTAAAATCAACAAAAGTAGCGTAAAGTTTACCGCATGGTTTACTCAATGCTTTAGAAATGACAGGGTGAAGTACAAAGATATTATCAATCGTAGGGAACCCTGCTTGAAAACCTGCCTGATCAAGAAAAAGGATATTATAATCCGAGAGCCAAACACATAGTCTACTACATACAATTTTTGTAAATACTTTGCCTAAAGCACACAATAGTAAAATAGGCCGATAACTACTTGGTAAGTCTTTATCCTCTTTCTTAAAAATGGGACTTAATTATTCCAACTTGCCAAGCACTGGGAAATTTGCCAGTACAAAGAATTCTGTCAAACAATGTATGTATAGCACGCCTCAGTGCTTTAGGTAAATTTTTGATGATTTCAATTTGAACACCATTAATACCACAAGCTTTGCCTTGTTTTAGTGAATTGATTGCTTTCTCAACTTCATTAATTGTAATGTCGACATCCAAAATATCATTAGAAAATTTCCAATGAGGAATATTAAATACAAAAAAGTACTGTAGATTCGTTAACTTCAAAAAGGATTGAAATTACTCAAACCATTCAATAACTGTAATATCATTTGTATTCTTGTTTGTGGGAGCTTTAAAGAGAGCCCAAAACTTCTTGTCTTTTTGCTTTGCTTAAGAAAGAAGCTCCTTTGTTTTATTTTCCATGACTTTGAGTTTTCTTGTGTGTAATGAATTTATTGTAGCTTTTCTTTATATCACAAAAAATGTTCCCGACTTTTATTGCTACGTTGTAGTTTATGTTCTTTAAGCGCTTTCCTAACCCTTGATTTAAATTTAAAACAATCTTGATCAAACCAATTTTGTGGCTTTGAAGGATTTGCATTTCCCCTAATACATCTCACACCATAGATCCTCTTTAGTAAATCATTTATTTGTGTCACTGCTACTTCAGGATTGTTATTCTCCAAACAGTGCATGATTTCCTCTACTGTGTCCAATGTATCATTTTCCCCCCACTTTTCGAAATATTAATTATGTCTTTCTTTGTATCAGACTGATTTCATTAGAGGAACACAATCAATAGACAGTGATCGTTCACCACTGACATCTGTATGGTGAGCACTACTTACGTAACTAATATCAAAGGTTAGAGGTAAGTGTGGTGAATCTACAGCATCACCAACTATAAGATTTGCAATTACTTGTTATCGAGCAAATTCTGAGAAGCTATTATAAAATCAACGACACTTTGCCAGTTGATGAAATGTAAATATAGCCTCCAGTTTCACTTACAGGGGGCAATCTGCCATTACAAATCCGCACGTTGATACTTTGCATAGGTCAATTAACAAATTACCACACAAGGTAACACCATCATCAACAGGGTATCAACAAGAATGAATAACAGGTTCAGAAATTCCTAAAGCACTGTTATCGTCCACTTCAACAAATTCAGATAACTGAGCAGTTCTAGCATTAAAGTCTCCAGCTAAATTAAATGAGCATTCATTATGCAAACTATCTAGCACAATGTCTTGTTCTAGTCTTTCAAAAAATATGGTGAATTTTCAGGTGAGTTGTACAATGCACACAAATATATCGGTGGGTTGTTTACAGAAGAAGGAAATTGCATCCATATATGATAATCAGAACCTAAGTTCTGTAATCACTGTAATTTCAAGCTACTCTTGTAAAACACAGAAACACCTCCAGAATTTCTCATGGCCCCTGAAATACATTTCCTTACTGCTGAAAATTAAAATCAGGATTTTCAATTTTTTTGCTAATACCTTCAACATTCCATTAGTTTCTTAATACTAATTCTGTTACTCCCATAATTAATGATGTTAATTATGCTCTTGGGTAACAGTGGATTGTCTGTCAATTACAGAAAATAAATTGGTCCAACGAAACTCTTTGCTTGTACCAGTTTTTGAACGGCCATGGCCTGACCATTAATCTTTTTTTCTTTTTTATATAGTTGATATTTTCGTTCCAGATAAATGCCTCACCCTCGATAATCAATTTATCAAAGCGAATTGTTGCCTTCTTGTCTTCATCCTAAGCTTCCTTCATATAGGGCAGCAGTTCCTTTTGCAGGTACCTAGTGTGCTTTGTTAAGTCTTCGCTTACCCGAAATCCGCTGCCTTTCAGTTTTTTGATCACTTCCTTCAGCACAAGTTTTTTGTCCTTGAATTTAAAAAACTTGGCAATGATGGGTTGGGGTTTACCTTTCGATTTTAGTCGGTGACATCTTTGAAGGGAGATTGCATCAGCATCGAGACCAAGTTTTTCCCCCCATGAAAGATTTCAATTTTGTTTTCGTTTTAGCCTATAATTCTTAAGGAGTGTCTGGAATGCCAAAAAATGAGAGATTTTCCTGATAGAGATGTGCTTCAACTTGATCGTTTTTAAGTTCCAAGTCATGAAGTTTCTTCTTTATTTCGGTTTTATCAGTTACCAAGTCATTTTGTACATCTTCAATGTTATTTATTCTTGTCTTTAATAAGCTCACGAGAAATGCCATTGACTTTTGTAATCAAGTCAGTTAAGTTTTGTTGATTTCTGTCAATATTGCAGGTAAATCAACTTCACCTTCACATTCAGCTTGATTAGCTCTCATATTTCTGAGTCCTGGCTTAAGTTCAACATCTGCTAGTAATAACAAAAGGACACATACCAATGTATTCTTCAAAGTTAATGCATTAGAGATACTGGTGATTCCTGTAATACAGTTTGTATGAATAACGCAGCTTGAAGGAAAGCTTAGGCTACACTTTCTACACCAGCCACAAGAAAATTGTCCAACTTTGCGTCTCCATTGCTCTGTTGATATTCCCATTTTGCAAACATCTATCCTCTATACCCATGTAATAATACAGTCAATTTGTGCAAGAAAAGGGCAGTTGTTACCTTGGGAAAACATAGAATCATCAGAGACTATGTTGAACGTGCTTTTTACCAATCAGACACCCTCAATCTCAATCTTAACAATATTTACTACAGAGCAAAGCTCTAATACTAAAATAAATGATAGATAATTTGGCCTATTCAAATGATATCAATTATTTTCATGAAATTTCATTATCACTTTCCAAGGATCTTGACTGTTCACAATGTCTCTTAATACAATAGGCCTCTTTCCTCAGGCTTTATACTACAACTCAGAATTCTGGAGACATTTCCCACTTGACCAACTTTCATTTTAAGAAGTCTGAAGAGAAATTTAACACCCTTAAGAGAAGCATCCGATCCTTAAATTTTATTGCAAACCTGAACTTTGTACTTCCAATTCATATATCAAAATTGTAATTTTGAAGAAGAAAAAAAATTAGTAAATGATGGGATTTACTGGTATCCCTGTTGGCTTGAATTAATCATGAAATGTATTCTACAATTTCTACATGCTTTAGGATATTGGTAAAGTCTTGAATAGCAAATTGTTAATATATTTGGTAGATTATTAATGACATTTTAATTATATGGATTCAGGAGTGGTTATCAATAAGCACACAAGATGAATATGATTTAGTCTAAAAGAATATGTATTCAATATTTAAATGTGACAATAAAATGTGGTCTTCACATACTGTACATGTACCTAGTAGATTCTTTGGAGAATCAAATAGATATATTTTGGCAAAGAAAGAAACAATTTTTTTCAACAGAAAATTGGAAAATTTCACCATAAGCTAATACACTTTTTAATTGATTAATTGAGAAGGCTAAAATATCAATAGAGAAATTTATATAAAAAAAAGCCATAAATAATAACAAGTGATAAATTTCCAGGTGAAAAAACCCTTTAAAAAGGGAAGGGCAATACAAACAATTTAGTGCAAGTTAAGTTAGTCAACTTACCCTCCAACAAACACTTCTAAATCTGCTGCTCCGTAACCTGCCCTTCATACCCTCTTTCCTTATAAAAGTTGTGAAATTTTTTTGTCCAAATAACCGCATCCATTCATCCCTGGAAGAAAAATGACATTAGTTTCAAAGGTCAGAGGAAAGATATCTTTTTCAATTATAATATCC
This sequence comes from Chiridota heheva, assembly GCA_020152595.1. Taxonomy (NCBI): domain Eukaryota; kingdom Metazoa; phylum Echinodermata; class Holothuroidea; order Apodida; family Chiridotidae; genus Chiridota; species Chiridota heheva. Next base: position 3,127,381 of record JAIGNY010000055.1, on the reverse strand, counting down.
CTCTCCCTCAAAGAGGATACATCATTTCATTTGTCAAGTACAGCAAGAAATATAGTGCTGAAATTTGTCACATTCTGCCCACTTTTTACTGTTCCCAGCTTGGTCTAAATTCAGATCTGCACAACTGGGTCTCCAGTTCCCAGTATGAATGATCACACAAATTGTAAGCATAGACTCATAACACCTTCCACAAAATTAAAGCAACAATTGAAATCCTTAAATTTCAAAGATGGAGAGATTGGCACACACTAATGATATATCTTGTATTTCTAATGACATGAGTGATGTATTATTTCAACAGATACTATACTGTAATTTTTGTACTTTTTTATCTGCTACCCTTGATTCCAAAAAATTGATTCTAAAAAAATGTTCCCAAGTTCTCACTACTGTTAATACATATTTCCTACTTTGCCATGCCTTTTTGTCTCCATTTAAGTAAGTACTACAGTGATATCCTTGAGATTTAATCAATGTCCAAAAACAAAGTCATGATTTTGCATTTCATGAAGCTAAAAATAATGTAAGTTATTGACAGAACTGAATGAACACAAGAGCTTCCAGAAGAGCTATCTCTCCAGACTCAACTAATGTTTTGTCACAGGGCCATTATAGCCCTTAGATGATGGTGCTAGACCCTAAACTGAAGGCATGTAGAAACTAAGGTTGTCACAATCTGGGTGAATAAGATATCAATTATCATGGACAAAAATATCATATATTACCATATTGCGATATCTATGTTATGATTATCAATTTTGGAAAAACTGCCAAGATTTTCAGCATGCTTATCTCTTTTATCCAATAAAACCTAAGAGCAAAGGAAAGAAGGCATAAAAGATCCAGATATGTTGCAAATATTTAGTTAAAATCCCATTCATTTGAAATGTTTCTGAAATTCTGTTTTATAAATTTTTGCTTTTACATGCATTTTACATACTACGATATGTTGGTCAGGTATTTTTGATATCATGGAAAAAATACTATCACAATATTGTGATAATAGACATATCATAACAGTAGGAACTAACTATCTAAAGATGGTGCTTGAACCTCTTAGCACTCCCCATACCCTTCTACAATAAAGCAATATGATCAATTACATTTCTTTCCAACATTTACAAGATGAAACAGTTTGAATTCTTTTAAATTCTTTTGAAAAATACAACAAAAAATGCACTGGGTCATGGATTTGCACTAAAATCATTATTTACATCTCACATTATGACATCATGCAACTCAGTTCAATCATTCAATTTCCTGATTCTAATCATATCTTGTCAATCGACAACAAAAAGTGTGTACAAGAATAGTATTTTGTCATCAAGGAGTATTGATATAGGAATCCCACAAGGCAGCATATTAGGCCCACTTTTATTTTCAATGTACATAAATGACCAACCAAAGTCAATTCATAATAATACAAGTAGATATGTACGCAGATGGCACAACATTTCATGTTGCTTTTAATTACCACCAAGATATATCATCTTTGCTACAAGTTGCTATGTATTACCTAGCTGAATGGTTAAGAAGTAATAGACTAGTATGAAATGTCAATAAAACTAAGATTATGCTTACTGGTCCCACAAACAAGTTATGTAATTTTCAGAACGGACCTGTAAATGTTCTTGTAGATGTTTAAACTTGTCGAATCCACCAAGATATTAGGTGTTGAAATTGATTCAAATTTGAATTTTCACAACCATGTTGATAATATTTCGAAAAAGGTCTTAAATAATATTGGCGCTCAGCGGCGTATAAAATCATGTGTACACTGTAATGAATTATTTATTTGATTAAATACCATTATTAATCCTAATTTTATGTTTTGTTTACCTGTTTAGTCGGGTGCCTCACTTACAAGCAGTAATAACCTTTATAAACTGGAATATTAGAACTCTCTAGAGTGCAGATACCTCTGCCCCATTGCAATTCCAGCATGCCTAGAATAATTGCCTAGAAATCCAATCCAAGGCACACCAAGATTCATCCCCAAGTTTTGATCTGTAATTATCATTTGAAATCTGAACACTTGAAGATTATCTTCTGACTGGATTGCTTCCAAAGCCATACCATTGTTTTCAGTTTTATTCAAGTGAAGCATCATTGTTTGAGCTCTATTCAGCCAGGATTCACATTCCATCATTTTCCACTCTTGGCAGAAACCAACTGTTTCATTTTCTTTGATTCCAAAGAACACTTGATGTAAGTCTCTTGAGTACAGAAAATTGATTGTTTGGATCCTTATTCAGAGTGCAAAGTCATTGTTCAGCATATTCATTGGAAAGTTTGAACTTAGTTTTGACAACTTAGTTTTGACAACTTAGTTTTGACAACTTAGTTTTGACAACTTAGTTTTGACAACTTAGTTTTGACAACTTAGTTTTGACAACTTAGTTTTGACAACTTAGTTTTGACAACTTAGTTTTGACAACTTAGTTTTGACAACTTAGTTTTGACAACTTAGTTTTGACAACTTAAGTCTTGACAACTTAGTCTTGACAGATCTTATCCTAAAACATAAACCATCCCTCAATTTCTGCTCTTCTCCTGTTCCAATTAGTTCCAAATTGTAATCACTCCTTCCTGAAACAGTAACAAAATCACACAACAAATTTAATCAAAATCCAATCATCAGTTCTTGAGATATCTTGATGACAGACAAACAGAGGCAAACATGTCCCCAAACCTCATTTGCACCCTTCCCCTGTTCCATTATCTCAAATTTTAATCACTTCTTCCTTACGCAGTAAGAAAACCACACACCAAATTTAATCCAATCATCAGTTCTTGAGATATCTTGATGACAAACAAACAGGGAAAAACATGTCCCCACCCCTCATTTGTGCCCTTTTCTTCTTCCAATAAGTCTCAAAATGTTACAACTTCTTCCCATGCAGTAACAACAAAACCACACACCAAATTTGATTTAAAGAGTTTGATCCAAATTCAGTAATCAGTTCTTGAGATATCTTGACAACAAACAAACAGACAAACTTACAGAGGCAAAAACATAACCTCTGTCTAACTTCGTTGGAGGAAGTAATTACAACTAGAACAGTAAATAAACTCATGGTTCGCATGCCCATGCAAATAGACACCCATTTCATATGACCCGGCCAATTCTAAAAATGACATTTCACACTAAGTCCCACATTGTATCCCATGTCCCACATGGCATCCCACCCCATGTTTCGCATGACATCCTATCCCATTTCTTGTCCCACATGGCATTCCACCATATCTCCCACATGGCATTCCACCCCATGTCCCACATGACATCCCATCCCTTGTCCCATGTGGCATTCCACCATATGTCCCACATGGCATCCCATCCTATGACTCACACGGTATCCCACCCTATTTCCCACATTGATCCCATCCTACATGTATGTCCCAAATCAATCTAACCATATATACCACATGACATCCCACCCCATGTCCCACATGACATCCCATCCCTTGCCCTGTCCCACATGGCATTCTACCATATCTCCCACATGGCATTTCACCATACAGTATGTTACATGGCATTCCACCATGTCCCATATGGCATTCTACCATATGTCCTACATGGCATCCCATGCTATAACCCACATGGCATCCCACCCTATGTCCCACATGGATCCCATCTTACATGTATGTCTCACATTAATCCAACCATATGAACCACATGACACCCCTCCCTATGACCCACATGGCATGCCTCCCTGTCCCACATGGCATCTCTCACTATGTCCTCAATGGAAAGCTACCTTATATCCCGCATCAGTGGCTTCCCACCTGATGTCCCACATTGGATCCCACCATGTTCTATCCCTCCCAATGACATTCTACTTTGTGTATCACATGGCATCGCATCCCATGTCCACATGACCTCCTACCCTATGTCCCACATAGCCTCCTACCTTATGTCACACATGGTATCCCAACCTATGTCACACTCTGTGTTACTTGTGGCATCCTACCCCATGTCCCACATGGCATTCCACCCTGTTCCACATGGCATCCCAACTCATGTCCCAAATGGCATCCCATCCCATATCCCACATGACATCCGAAAGGCTCTATAAGAAGTATCATCCTAGCTATCAGTCCCTGATTGTGCATACTATCTATGAAAGTGTCAGTCCATATAATAACTTATATGCAAATGACTTGTTGAAATGGGGTGGGACCCTATGTCCCACATGACTTTCCATCTCATGGCATTCCACCCTATGTCCTGCATGCCATTCCACTATATATCCTACATGGCATTCTGCCCTGTTCCACATGGCATTCCACCCCATGTCCCACATGGCATCCCACTCCATGTCCCACATGACATCCCATCCCATGGCATTCCACCCTATGTCCTGCATGCCATTCCACCATATATCCTACATCGCATTCTTGCCCTGTTCCACATGGCATTCCACCCCATGTCCCACACAGCATCCCACTCCATGTCCCACATGACATCCCATAGGCTCCATAAAAAGTCTCATCAGTCCCTGATTGTGCATACTATCTATGAAAGTGTCAGTTCATATAATAACTTATATGCAAATGACCTGTTGAATAAGAAAAAAGACAGGAGTCAAATAATTATGCCTGATATAGCCCTTGGTGTATACCACATGGTATATATTTTATCATATGTCCTGCATGACTCCCATCCATGTCCCACATGGCATCCCTCCCTGTGTCCATATGCAGTCACATCCTGTCACACTCCCGGACTGAGCATACTAAATCAAAAAAAATCTGGTCAGTTCATATACGGTAGCAACTTTATGCAAATGACCACAATAATAAAGGCGGAGTTTAACCCTTACTCTACCAGGGCTTTAAAAATAGCAACCCCAATTTTCGTAACTTTTTTTTCATATGCATTTTTGACAACTTTCCTTTCATTTTCTTTCGTTACAAGTTCGGTTGAAATAGATGCAAAGATATTTATCTTTTGAGTAATTAAAACCAATTTAGGAAACATTGGACAAAATTATGCAAATTAAGCAATTTTTGGCTAAATTTGGTAAACAAATGGTCAATCTTTGCAGAGGTATAACTTCTTGTCAGTATTGAAAACAGAGATTTTTGTTACATATTTAGATTCTTTTGAAATTTCCTTTCCAATGATACTAATCTATAATTTTTAGAAAGAAAGGAAAGATGAAAACACATCATAAATGATAAAAGTCAAACGTCCCCTGAAAGCTGCAGCAGAAAAATAATTACGCAGTGGTCACAGCAAGACTCGAACCCGGAGCGCTCGAACGCTAGTCGCGTACATTTCCTCTGCACCACGTAGTCGTTCAAATTAGAGAGGTGTAATTTTATTCTTATAGGATAGGTTCTAAATAGAGGGGGTATGCCTTTATTTATAAATCAAATGAAAGGAAATTTAAGCGCTTTCGAACGGCGGTTCAACAAAGCATGCGTGATGTACAGTTTAGGTTATATGATTTTTTGAAAAAAACGGGTCAAAAATGGCAGAAATTCATGAAATTTTGAAGAAATTTCTCCAGAACAAAAGATTGGACGTAGGGATTATAAAAATTATACCAGAAACCAATACTCTGTCTTAGGACTTGCGTGTTTGATTTTGAAGCAAAAATGTGATCTTGAAATTATCGTAAGATGTTAAAGAGAAAAATAAAAAAATTGTAAATTTTTTAGCAATTATTGAGTTTTACCCTTTTTCGATGCACTTTTTCTAAAAATTATGTATATGACCCCTATGAAAAAATTTCATTTTGTGAAAGAAATATCCGAGTACTTTAAAATGATACCAAGATTACTCTTATAGGACTGTGGTAAAGTCCCGATTTTATTTTTAGAAAAAGTGGTTTGAAAACGGTGATACTATCGTTGCGTGGTAGAGTAAGGGTTAATAATCATGCCTGATACAACAGTTAGTGCCCAAATATTTTGAAAGAATTTTCAATTTCTAGTGCTATGAGAGAGATGCTTCAGGATCTCTAAAGAATATTGGAAAATGATATCTTCTAAGGAAATATTAAATGTTTTGCAGACTTTTTAAGGAAACTAGTCTTTAATCTGTCTTAAGTGTCTCTGAAAAACTTTAACACTTTGTACGTAAATTCTAACCTTCCATAAGGATATCTGAAATAACTTAACTTTTTTTAGAGGAACCTTGAAGAAACTTTCACATTTTCTGAGGAATTCTCTGGAAGGCCGGATGGCCAAAGTCCAGACAGACGGACCAAATCGCCATTACATAGGTTTGCATTATGCTTCGCATGCTCACCAAAAATGATATGTAATGCTATAAGGTACGAGCCTTCCGATAACCTTTTCATAATGCTAAAGTGGGTACCATTACCTTAGAAGTTTTTTCATAATGATTGTATAATAAGAAATAAATGCACAAATGAATTAGCACCAAATAAATCAATATCTCATGTTTTTTGTGGCTTTATATCCTGATCTCTGAAAAAGGCAGACAAAATGCAACAAAGGAAATTACAAGACAACATTTCATTCAGCTTGCAACATTGATGTACACTTTAATAACATACACTTGACAAGTGCTTAAGCATGTGAATGAAAAATAAAGTCCCTCAAACTAACATGTGGTGAATACACTATTTTAGCTCAAGATGCTATATTGCCACTCAAGCAAGAAAGCTTCAAGGCATTCAAACAAATGAAGGTATGTATTCTTAAGGTGAATTAAAGACCTGGTCACACTGGTCTTAGCATAAACCATAGAAGTACAAACGGATAATGCTGAACTCCCAATGACATCTGTGATAGCGAATAAAGCCAACTTGTAATGACGAGAGTCACTTTATTTCAAAATTTGTCACTTCAATTTTTTTCATTTCCTTACATGTTATGCAACTTTTGGTATTCTATGTAATTTGAAGTTTGCCCAGGTCTAGTGTTAAGTAACGGCAATGTAAACATTCAACACAACCTTATCATGCTATACATTATCTCATCTAGAACGCACAATGATAAATTTGCAAAGTTTTAAACAATGATGTAAAGGCCGTGCAATTTGGACTCTCAACAAATACAAAATCCAAATCAAAGCGATAAATTTTTAAATAAAAACACTCTTATAATTCATTATCGTTACAGTCAATGGGAAATATCATAACTTGGGTGACTCGCGTCAATATATGTTGGCTTCACTCGGTGATCGTGCTCTGCATTCTCCGTTTACTCCTATTTCTATGACATAAATCATCACACTTCTCTCAATCATACTGTCCTGCAGCGAATTTAAGGACTACAAATGCAATAAATTTCTGTATCCTTATAACTTTCTACAGCAGTTTCACTCATAAAGAGCATTCTCACCTATACGAGGTTGATGTACTGGTACTCATGGGACCCTCTTCGTTGTCACTGTCAATTGTCGTTGCATACTCGGAGTTGTTAGAGACCTCAGACTCGATGGATTCAACCTCAATGGCTGACAATGGATCTAAGAATTCAGTGAAATTTGATATTGAATTACTGGGAATTTGGGAAAGAAAAATCACTACAAACTACACTTGAAAATAACTGTCAGTTAATGCATGCCTTGGACATGTTACACTTCAAGGTGATCACTATTGAAGTATATTGTAACATTTAAAAATTGAGGTTGGAAAATGCAAATACCATGGGTCTAAGATGTATAATTCTGCTTAGTGTAAGATAAGTATATAAAGTAATGTTAGAAATCTAAAATCACTCTCAACCATGCAAATCATTCAAAAGAAATGGTTTAGATAAGTAAAATTTCCTTTCCCTTTTCATATTGTTCTGAAATTCACCCTTATTTGATGGATTTAGGGGAATGCATACAGTCTTCAGACACTTTTCCAACTCGACTAAAACAAAACTCATGATAAGATCTGCATTCCATCCCAGCAGTACCTGAACTTACCACTGTCAATGACAAACCCATGAAATCCCCACCTAATTAAGCATTTTCAAATGGGTGCTCCACCTTGTCATAATCTTCTTCCACCCTGCTCCTGAATTACCTCCATCCTGCTCCTCAATTACCTCCACCCTGCTCCTCAATTACCCCACCCTGCTCCTCAATTACCTCCACCCTGCTCCTCGATTACCTCCACCCTGCTCCTCGATTACCTCCATCCTGCTCCTCAATTACCTCCATCCTGCTCCTCGATTACCTCCACCCTGCTCCTCGATTACCTCCATCCTGCTCCTCAATTACCTCCACCCTGCTCCTCAATTACCTCCACCCTGCTCCTCAATTACCTTTACCCTGCTCCTCAATTACCTCCACCTCAATTACCTCCATCCTGCTCCTCGATTACCTCCACCCTGCTCCTCAATTACCTCCACCCTGCTCCTCAATTACCTCCACCCTGCTCCTCAATTACCTCCACCCTGCTTCTCAATTACCTCCACCCTGCTCCTCAATTACCTCCACCCTGCTCCTCAATTAAGTCCACCCTGCTCCTCAATTACCTCCACCTCAATTACCTCCACCTCAATTACCTCCACCTCAATTACCTCCACCTCAATTACCTCCACCTTGCTCCTCAATTACCTCCACCTCAATTATCTCCACCCTGCTCCTCAATTACCTCCACCTCAATTACCTCCACCCTGCTCCTCAATTACCTCCACCTTGCTCCTCAATTACCTCCACCCTGCTCCTCAATTACCTCCACCCTGCTCCTCAACTACCTCTACCCTGCTCCTCAATTACCTCCACCCTATCACACAACTTCTACACTATGTTCATCAAAACATAATTTAGAAAATTGTCCTTAATTTCATATTGTTTATAGTTCCCAAATACAAAAAACATGCAGCTACCTGCTTTTGGTAGTGTTTCCTCTCTAATGTACATTTTAAGGTCCCTTAAATTTAAAAGTGCATGGTCCTTGTTATATCCATTTTGCTTATTGGCACCCTGCCCCTTCTGGCTCATCTTAGGAATTTAAATGTCTCCTCAAAAGAGCTTCAAATTCAAAGATGTTTACTGAATATCTGAACCATTTAGAGCATATCATCCTAGCTTTATATGTACTGTACTTACCTTGAAATTTTTTATTGCCATAATTATCGAGCGTTGATGATATATCATCTGATGTTATGCTTTTCTCTGTCATTTTAAAGAAATTTCTTTCGACACTTGGCAGCTGTTTTCACTGTTTCATTGAACCTGTCTTCAATGAAGAGCCATGCTTGCCTGTTGATGAAAACCAAACAGCTTATTAATGAAGAAGCATAAAATATGAATTAAGGCACTCTTTAAAGCTCATTCAAAGAGACTATTTTGTTGTCACCAACAGACTGAAAAGATTAGAAGTATCTCACACTTTCATCATGTTTGAAATTTTCTGGAAACTTTACTCAAAAATCATAATACGAAAGTTATCATGAGAATATAATGACCATGCTAAGTTTGTAAATGTTACTAAAGTATTAGCATGTGTGTTATGATACATATGTCACAGAAATAACATTTGTTATGCATGCCTCAATAACAATAACTTAACATGATATCAGCACACAATAACATTTTAGAAGTTTTGATATAAAACAATGTCCACAACTCATCACAAATAGATACTGTGCATAGTACTACTGTTTTTGTTGTTAAAATGGAAGTAACTGCTGTGATTTTTTATTTGTAACTGGGATTCTTATCATGATGTCAATAATTTCAAAATGTGGCATAAAATTACAGCATGTTTTGTTCTATTCCAAAGTGCAACCCATCTCAGATTTCCTGATCCTTCACCAAATCTCACATACATTATCACATGCAGTTATGGTTTTAATGGATTAGTTCAGTAAACTGACATGTCAAATAAAGGACATTAGGGCAAAGAGACAACCAGAACTTTGAAAAAACTTCTTTGATAGTGATAGTTGAGATCTTGTTTCATTCCAGGTACACTTCATATTGAAGTAATCACAAATTGTATGAAAGTGGAGGATGCCTTTTGCAGAAAATGAAAATACACCCTTTGCTTATTAACGACTGCTAATCCATTCTATTATCGAGAATCTTTTTTTCAATATTTGAAGCAGTACATGTATATCACAGTTACTTTACTACACTCCCCGTCAAAAGTAAATGAAAAAAAACCCGCTCCCCCTTTCAATGTTGGCTACGAATTCTGCACGCTGCGATTAGGCACAACATTGAAAGGGGGAGAGGGTGGCTTGAGTTGATCTCAGGTTTTTGAAACTTATTGCAGATTTTGTTTCATTTGTTTATTGGGGATTGTAGGACCATTTTAGTACTCCTCTGACACCCAAAATAGGTCAAGTCACAAAATATTTCAATAAAAACACTCTTCTGAGGAATGTGAGAAAGTGATGTCAAAAGTGCATGTAGTTCAATTTCAGTAATTGACACACAAATCAAGACAGAACTTAAAACGTTAGAAACTAGTTCACATAAATTAGAATATTTAAACAATTTCTGCACCATTTTATTTCACCATATATCTGATTTTTTCTTCCAATACTGAAAACACTTTACATCTTGCTATTACTCAGATGTACACAGTAGTTTTACATCTGTACAAAACCAAAACTGATTCCAAGCAGGAAGTTGTTTTACTTTCTTTGAGACCAAATGTATCCTAGCTGGTGAAATAAAGATACCAAAGATAATGTGATGACACTGATGAGCTGGTACAGTATTATTAGACTTGGAACTTAAAAAACAAGTAAAAACAACTGTTTGATGTCAATAAATAACCTATGCCTACTTAATAGAAATAGCACAACATAAGCTGCATGACCATATGCAACTTCCTCATACCTTCACTTCTACGAACATGAAGTGCCTTGTATTATGCTTTTGTGTCAAGATTGATTAATTATTACATACTGTACACAAACTACAATAAGTAGCATATTTAAAAAAGCAAGTTCAGAAACGTTAACAAAAACATACAATTCAATTTTATCATACATACATATTTTCCATTAACATAGCATTTAATAAAACTTGCACTTATTTTGATATAAACAATTGATTAGAATCCATAAAGATAATTCTATCTCCATCACACAGCCTATGCAAAGACTTTTAAACTGATTCAACCAGCCTCATAGTCTTAATGTACTGTACTTGTTTAAATACAGTATGTCACAGAACCTGGAATACCTTTACTTTTCAGTCTGTGATGTTCTCAAAAGCTTAAACACAACAGCTAATGAATGATATGATGTCCTATACTAAACTTAAGCAAGCATACTATTTTGAAAATGCTGAAATTGGTCATGGTATTAATACACAGGGTAATTGCTTTAATGGGTTCAAATTATTTTATTCATACTGTACAGTGTACACTATAAGTAACAGCCATACAGAAGTATAGCTAAATGTGTAGAAGTTCAAACGGAGAATGCTGAGCTCAGTCGGTAAGTGAAGCCAACATGTATTGCTGAAAGTCACCCAAATCACGATTTTCCCCATTCACTCCAATGATAATGAATTATAAGTCACTTTATTTAACCAAAACCCAAAGGTTTTGTGGTTCCAATGCTTTTTCATAAGCTGATTGATTTGCAAAATTTGTATTAACTGTCATGTCATTGCATATCATGAAATATTTGTTCCATGATATTTATTCATAAGCCACACCCGCCATGCAGATCAATAAAAATGTTGACAACATTAGCATTTGCACATTAACAACATTATCATAGCAAGTATGATGCAAAAATGGTTGCTCGTTTATCATATTTCAAGAATTTGTCAGTAAGCCCCGCCTACTCATTAGCATTCATGACATCACTACAACAACATTAGGACATACACACAGACCATGACATAAACCAGTCTGTGTACCATACATGTATATAGCATAAGTCTGATTTGGTGTTTATATCGATAAGCACTTTCACATTAAGCCGCGCTCACCATGTATATTAATGACATCTGTTGATAACATAAGCATGTACACAATAACCAACAAAATTATCATGCCCAATATGACACAAAACAGACATACAGTTGCTCATTGTCCCTTTTTTCAAATTTTTCACTTTAAGCGCATGACATCATCAACAAAAACAATAAGGCACATCTACAGACCATGGGCTATATGTGTACCAAATATGACATGAATTCAGTTCACCATTCTTGAGATACCGTCTTTACAAGCTTTTTCAGCAAAATCATATTAAGCCCCACCCACTATGAATATGAATGAAATTCAAGGTTTTTAGGTCACGTACAGTACTTACAGTACCAGCGAACAACATAATTAGACCAAATATGAAACAAAACAGAAGGCAGTTGTTAAAATATGAGTATTTCAAGATTTTTACATTAAGCCCCACCTACTCCTAAATATGCATGACATCACCATCATAAACAGTAGGGCACATCTATAAACCATGGGCTATTTGTGTACCAAATATGACATGAATCAAGTTTACCATTCATGAGATACCATGTTTACAAGCTCTTTTCAACAAAATCATATTAAGTCCCGCCCACTAAGCAAATTAATGAAATTCAAGATTTTATCATCATAAACATATACATACCAGCTAATATCATAATTAGACCAAATATGAAACAAAACAGACATGTGGTTGTTAAAATATTAACATTTCAAGATTTTTACATTAAGCCTTGCCTATTCATTAATATGCATGACATCACCATCAAAAGCAATAGGGCACATCTACGGACCCTGGGCTCTCTGTGTTTCACATGACATGAATCCAGTGTGTCGTTCTTGAGATATCACGTTTACGAGCTGGCCATCACAATCATACACACACAAACATGCCATCATGATCACATAGGTTTCTAATGCTATCACATCAGAACCAAAAAAACTGGCGCTTCAATTATTTTGTTATATGCTAGTAAGTTTGGGGATTCTAGATAAAAAAAAAGCCATCAAGAAAAACCTGTCATCCTAATATGAAAAGTGGAATTTTGGGCCAACTTTTAACATTTGGCCATGCAAATCATATTTGTCCCCATTGACTGTAATAATAATGCATGATACAAGTCACTTTATCTACAAAAACTGTTGCTTTGATTTTTTCTCTGTTCCAAAGTGACTTTTTGCATTCTCAATAATATGAAGTTATTTGGAAAAAACCCATGTTTTTCTTTTGACCGATTGGGGAGGCTTTTATAACCTTGGGCCAGGCAAATCGGCAAAATACATCCAGTTTACCATAGCTTCGTGTGTTAGAGGAAAATAAAACTTGGATTTTATATTTGTTGAGAGTCCAAATCGCATGGCGTTTACCTAGTTTAAAACTTTGCAAATATATAATTCGTCTTGCGGATGGGATAAATTGTAGCATGATGTTAATGAACGCTGCAATAAGGCCAGGTCAATTTTGCTGATTTGTATGACCGAAGGTTACAAAATATGCCCAAAATTTTACTTTTCGTGTTAGGAGAAGTTTTTCCAGATGACTTGATATTACCTAGAATACCAAAATTTACATAACATATTGGGAACAGACACAAATGGAGTGACTTTTATACTTCGTTATCATTTGAGTAAATGGGGAAAAATCGTGGGTGACTTTCGTCAATACAGCTTGGCTTTATTTTCTATCACAGCAAGTCATTGGGAGCTCAGCATTTTCTGTTTGTATTTCTATGGTAATATTACAATTTAAAACTAATATATTCTGTTGTAAATCTCAAATCTAAATGTGTGAATTACAGCAATGGATCAGGACAAAAAAATGAATATTTTGACAAGATGGCTCTTGATGGGGCATGGCTAAGACTCAAAACCTTTTGGCTTGCTGTACCACTTCAAACAATCATGAAACAAAGGATTTATAAAAGCAAATACCGAGGTCACCCTGTAATACATCTCAAAATTTGCATAAAATATGCAAAATAATGCCTGAGATTAAAAAATGCTGTAAAATGATGAATGTTCAACCGATTTTGATGAAATTTGGTGCTGCTACATGTAGGATGGGTTTTAATAGATTCAAAAGCAATTTAGCTATCATGTTGGCTCTGCATGCCCATATACAGTACCTTTTACCTCTTACAAAACAAAAGACCATTCCTTCATTGAACCACTTTGAATAAAACTTCATTCTTGAGCATAATATGCTTGTTTCTTTACATATTTGTTTGCTGAAATTCATTAGCTTCCTTTGTATGCTAAACAAATTTGCCTGAGCATACTGTAAGTAACATTTCATTGGAATATTGAGTAATATTGGAAACAAACACTCTAAACACAGGAAATAGCTGTTTTAACCATCTAGCACAGAAAGTAGACAAAGACAAAAAAAATGAACAATAACATGGTTAGGGAAAGGCAACAGATAGAACAAAATAAGGTCGAATAAAAGAATTAAGGGTACAGTGCGGTTACATGAGCCCAGGAGTGAAATTCCAGCCCGGGTAAATAAAAACCGGGTTATAAAACAAATTCTGATTACAAATATTGACAGATCACCCCGCAACACCTAAATGGGACAGGGCTGAGATTAAATCTTTAACAAAAAATAAATAATTTTTAAATCAATAAATATTAATTTTAATTCCTTTGAAAATGATATATCACAAAACGACATTCTGTATTTGTATTATTATCTCATCACCCATATGTACATATATGTGGAGATGAGATATTGTAGTCACTTTGATGTATAGGCAAATAACTTCCTATACCTCCTACACTACATGGCCACCTCCCTTGATATTAGGGGGGCTGGTGGGGCCTACCAGGGGGTCTCATCAATGACCTCATATTAGAGATAGGGGTCATAAGTTTCTAGAACAGGACAAAATTTGGTAATTTTTGCATCTGTCCCTGTGTGTGTTGTACGTGAGTGAGTATGCAACAAATAATTTTGTGTTGCTTATAACTCAAAAACTAAAATACATACATGAACCAAAATTGGTGGAGGGGCACCCCTTTTGTCTCCAAGATTTTGGGGATAAAGGTCAAAGGTCAAATGAAACAAGTTTTTGGTGATGGCTGTATCTTTTGAAGGATTTACTTGGTATCTTTACAAATTGCATAGATGGATAGGATTTAACATTCCAACAAAAATCAAAAATTGGAGGTCAAAAGGTCATAGGTCAAATAAGTACTTGTTATGCAAATTTTGGCACCATTTTAAACTAAAAAAATACAAGACCTGTACCAACCCTATGTTGTACTATAATAATGTGGTACATGAACTTGTGTTCCGCAAACTCTGAGGTCCAAAAGTTCAACGGTCAAAGAGCTAGTGACCCCTTTTAACCATTCCCCCCCCCCCTCCCTTTATAGTTTTGGAATGGTAAGAGTGATCTGTGCATGGATGGTGTCATATAATAGGGTAGAACAGATGCCAAAAAATTTCAGATGTTGCTGTTACGTTTCAGGTAATCTTAAAGTCATATTAAGATCCCTAACACAGAAGTAAAGACACAACAACAGATGAATAAGATTAATCACCAAAATATAATTCTGTCTTTACTTCAGAAACAGACTTTTACTACTGTCAAGCAGAGTTTACAACAATGTTCATACAAATTGATTATCAATGAGATAAAACATTAACAGCCAGAGGACAATAAGTCTTGACAGAACAAAGATCATGCTGGAACTGAATATTCTAGTCAAAATTATATATTTTTGATAGTTTCTGACATCATTACACACCCTCACTCAATACACCAATTACAAGTTACTTTCTCTCATCTCCATACATTGTAACTTAACAACACCAATCATTGTCATACACCTACTCTCCTATCAGTACATACAGTAAAGTTGGCCACTTGCCTTTTATGTCTGCAAGAACCCTTTTCACCTACTCATAACTACAAGATAATATTTTTCTAAAATAGTGCATATTTATGATTCGACTAATGTCCAGTTGATATGTACCATTTAGCAAGAAATAGAAATGTATACAATAACAAGCTGTTCTGATGATGAGTAGCCTTGAAGAATGAAAGCAATATGGAGTGTGTCATGAAGTGACTATTTAAGTTATGTTATAGAGGCACAATACATCAGTTGCTTTGAAGGTTAGGGTCAAAGGTCAAATATGCAATTTTAGGAGATACTTATATGGTAATTTGTACAATTTAGTACCACTTTAAACTCCAAGAGGGCAAGATCTGTTGGTTGATACCAACCCTATGTTGAATGCTTAAGGTGATGAGATCAGCAACTCTGTAGATTGCTTTCTTGTTCTAAATTTTCATTCATTACCCATAGATCTTGCACAAAAAGTAAAACTAGCCAGGCCTTTGCATTATACTGTTATAAGCAGGTCGTTTGCTTATATGACATGAAATATAGTGTCAGACAGCACAGAACTAATTATTTGCCAGATTGCAACATATGATGAAAGAGTCAAATTTTGGGTCTTTTTTGTGACAGAAATTGGAAGTTTTGCAAACTTTTGCGATGTTTTCTGAAAAGTACCAACTAATATCTTTTTTTAAGCTGAAGTGAAGAGGTGTTATACACCCTCACCAAGTAAGAATTTTTTTGGTACAGGTCCATGGTAAAATAGTTCCCCATAAAACTTTTTCTGAAACAGATTTGTCAATTTATCATATGCATAGTCAAGACCTATCCCTTCTCTACCATTCTCGACATTTTCAACTTCTCGGTTTCCCTTGAAAACCCTTCTCAAAACTGACAAAAGTACTTACCAGCTATGATTTTGATTTCATTAGTGTCTTAAAACTTAAAAGTATCTTTCAAACTAAGTTACAAATGAAATGATGAACATTTTGTACGTCAAAAAAAAACTTCTAAAATACGGAAATGACATTCCGATTACTTCGCAAATCCCTCACTTTAGGAAATGCATACACAATTAGTGTGCATATTACCCGAGTGTGCTGGCACTGTTTTTTTTTTTAAATGTTCCTTAGTAAATGCACACAGTGTTCGATTTCGCAGTGTTTGACTTCACCATCACTCTATTGTTCAACAACTTTTCAACTAATTAGATACATCCAAGGCTCTGTTTGAAACAAAGTCAGTAGCGAAGGCTCTTACACAAAACGCAACTTTTCTTTATTAAACTCACGCACAAAACCTAAGTGAACATCTTAATATAGTATCATTGCATATATCTATTTATTTTGTATTACGAAAAAGTGATCCATGACGATAAGAGACATTGTCAAAAGTTGACCTGCGATCGTCATGAAAAGGCCAAGTTTTTCTAGCGCGTAGTTAAAATTCATCTACGCTTCTATAAGCCAATGCAGCACTTTCAACATTATAAGGTATATAGCGTTTTCTGACTGCGCATAGCAGCCATTTTGTGGCTATAGCGTATACTACAGTCAGTTTGTTTATTTGTCTGAGGGCTTAATAGCACCACAACAGCGGGGGTCAATTTGTGCCTGAAAGGTTAGATCATTCCAGAGATAGGAGAGAAAAAAAAACAAGGGGAGATTGAGAGAAACACGAGAACTAAAAACCAGAAAGCTGGGACCGAGAGAGGAGGTGCATGGGTGAAAAAAAAACAAAGTAGAGAGGGGGTGGGAGAGGAGGACTAAATATGGTTGTATGATGAAGGAAGGAGATAATTTTATCCAAAGGTTTTTATAAAAGAGTTCAGCTATTAAGCTGTGGGGAGAGATGGAAGGTTGTGCAGGGGGCAAGCAAGGAGAACGTGATGGACTGCGAGGGTGCATTGGCAATTGTTGCAGAGAGGTTGGGGGGAATCAATAAGGTGGGAGTGAGTGAGGTGGGTGTGACCTTTTCTAAGATGGGTAATGTAAACATTGTCGACACGGGAAAGGTTGTGGATGGTGGGTTTGATCGGAATGGTGGGCTGGATGACGTGGAGTTTGTTATCAATTTGGGAGTCCCATGAAGTTTGCCAGAGGTCACGAACAAGGGAAGCGATAAGTGGTTTGATGTCAGAAAAGGTTTTGGGAAATGGGGTAGAGGGAAAGTTGAGGGCAAGCTTAGCAGCTGCATTAGCCCTGTCATTGCCAGGGATGCCAACATGGCTGGGTATCCAGAAGAAAAGAATACTTTTCCTGCAAAGGGCGGGCAAAGGGAGTTTACGGAGGAGGTGGGATGTGGGGTTATCCCATTTAAGAATGAGTAAAAAAGGACAGCCTTGGACTTGGAGAAGATGGCAAAGTAGCTGAGTGGGGAGTACTCAATAAAGTTGAGGGCGAGGAGGATGGCCTTGGTCTCGACCGAGAAGATGGACCAGTCAGGAAGCCTGCTACTGAGGATGTCTTGGATGACCGCAGCAGCAGTCAGATGTTATCTGACTAGCCCTACCCGGGCTCATGCAATCATACCCTAAGACTGGCAATCACAATGTAAGGCACAAACAGGTAAGATTGTCAAAATAGAACTAATTACACTGTAATGAAATGTTTTGATTTTTGATTTTAGGGTTAATTGGCAAGGACGATAAGCTCTGTAATATTTTATGAAACTATTAACATTAGCTATACAGCATTAACACTTTAAACCTCAATCGGTCACGGCACGACAGATTTGGACAGTCGCATTTCAAAATTTTGTAGCTACATGAAATAGGTCTACAGCAGTGATCCTGGTATTATTTGAAAGAGCACAAATAGAACTTTTAGAAAATGTAACGTTTTGATGGGGGTTATGTTGAAGATTTTTGAGCAAAAATTGGTTGAAATAGAAAAAAAAATGCACAAAATTTACCAACAAAAATGAGTTTTTCTTCAAAAACTTATTGCCATACTTCCAGACCTTGCTTTTGCCTGAAACCTGTGAGGAACTGTCATAGACTTCAATTAATCCAAATCCTGTCGAATTTCGACTACCCCTATCATCAATATTTTTTTTTGGCAAAAGTTGTGCACAATTTCGTGATTAAGCTTTTTGAGACCAATTTTTGACAAAAATCGTAGTTTCTGATCACAATACAACTGTCCAAAGCATAGGAAATATTGTCAGAAAAGTTATTTCACACATCTTCAATTAAAAACAAAAAGAGCAACTACCACCTCTTTGTCCAGATTGAAAAATAAGTTTAAAAACAAATCCACATGCTAGTCAATAGGCAGTCTGGTGTAGCGGTAAGCGTGCGGGAAGTTCACATGAACAACCCTGGTTCAAAACCTGAGGCAGATGCGCAGCTTTGTTTTTCGCAAGTAATAACAGCGGTGAATATTTCGTTTTATTTTCAATGTTTTTGCATGTCCCTTGTTGTCTCTTGTACAGTATTACAATGTTGATATTTTTCGGTTTTTATGAAATATTTGATGCTATGTTACACCTTATAGATTTTCTTTCATGTACAGTATACATCTGTTAAAGCTTATGCATTTACAGGCAAACTGTTTGATTGCTTTCTGTCATACCATTCTCTATTTCTGTTATCAATACAATTCCTTAAATAGAGCAAAACATGAAAGTATCAATTGAGAAGACAAAATAGTCTCTATTAAACAAATCTTTCATGCAATCTGTCTTGCATGCATATTACATTGATATTGAACAGATATGAATGTTGAAAAGGGCAAAGTAAGACAAGGATAAAAATAATGTTTTTAAAAACACTTAAACTGGGGCAAAGATCATAGATTCAAGCAAGGTGTTCCACTTATTCACAACACCATAGTTTAAATATTTCTGCTTATCTCGGAAAGAGCTCTGGGTTTAAAATGTTTCATGCTGTGGTCATGGAGGTTGGTGGTAGAACGACAAAAGAGGGAACTAGACTATAGAATCCATTGACAAATTTGTGATGTCATCAGATAACCACAGATCAAAATTCTTAAGTAATTCTTTAAAATGTATTCTTCAGTTTTAACCAGTTACAGTATAAGTTTATTTCTTCTTTGCTGATTACCTGTTGTCAAAGGGGTATAACCAAGTTCTAACATATCCAGATGGAATCAGATATTGACCTTCAAATATATTTTAGAGAGGATTAAAAATCAGAGATCTACATTAACAATTAAAGACATGTTCATCTGACTGTTACAAATTACTGCACATTAAGGCCAAAAATTGAAAATGCTGTAAAATGGTCAGGTATTAATTATTGGTCCATTCTATATTTTGAATTATTTAAGCTCAAGTTGCCTATGTCATCAGACCTGACATCCAACTTGATATCTCACAATTAGAATTAAGTTTAGAGTTTTTATTTTGTCTCTGATTTTCCTGATTGTCCACTTTTTGCAATTGGCTATGTACATGTAACTAGCATATGTATTGGTTATGTAATTGTCTTGTAACTAGCATTCGACTTACCTGCTGTAATCATGATTACCTGTTGATATTGATACAGAATTTTGCAATTTGTGAAATTTCTCATGTGAAACTTTTTCACTTGGTCATAGCCATTCTGTGCATATTAAGACTTTCTAGCCTACCACATATTCAAGTGTTGGTTAGTCATCCTAGCTTTTACTAATGTGCAGTTCAATAATGTATCTGTTCAATGTGATGTTGATTCTGCTTCTGTTCAAGAGTTCTAACCTGTTAATATGGCATTACCTCAATTGTATAATGTTGTATAATGTTGTGCATTGCCAGTGCTCCTGGGTCTTCCATAAAATATACATCTCCAATTAATTAAGATATTCAGCCAGTATTAAGTTAACCCTTACTCTCCCAAGGTTCCAAAAATAGAATAAGCTATTTCTGAAATTTTTGGAAAGAGGACTTTTTCAGCACTTTCTGTTCCATTTGTACCAAAACAAGTTCGACTTTTATCAAAGCTAACATGTTGAACTTTCCAAAAATGTGCATAATTCTGAACTCAAATATGCAAATTAGGTCATTGAATTAGCATATTAGGTCTCCAAACATTCTATCTTTATGACACCCTTGTGCCTTGTGGCTAGATAGCAAAAAAATATGGATAGAATTTCTGAATCGTCTTTGGAAAGACCTTTCATTTGATACTATTCATGGATTTTTAAGAATCAGAAGAAAAAAAAGGACGCAAATATGAAAAATTTGGTACATTTTGACCTAAAAATTATCCCCCGATTCTGTGAATAATCTATCTGATAGTGTATGGCACTAAAATTTCCAATAAAAATGCATTTTCCCCTTCTATGATGTCCAAAACTAATAGAATGCAGAAAAACAAGATGTTTACATCATCATTTGCAAAAAATTAAATAAGAAATTATGCAAATGATGTGCAAATTAGGTCATTTACCTCATTTATTATGCACGAAAGTGTTTTTTGTTTATTTCTGACCCAATTTCAGCCATTACAAGCTTCACAGCTACTTTTATGTTGATAGACTATGCTGATTATCTATTGAACACTTACTTCTGTTCATTCCACATGGAAATCATAAGAAATGTTTGCCGAAAAGGTCCAAATTTGTAAAGTCTTCTGCTATATCTTGTTGCTGCAAATAGAATTAAAAAAACAAAAAACAAATTGCAACTATATTCATTCAACTTACTTTAGTTTGGTCTTCTTATAACCAGTTACCGAAGACCTCGTGTCGATTCCGGTCACTCTCCACCAGTACTTCCCACAGACGATAGTCTTTATCGGCTGCAGGGATGACCTTCGACCGTTGTATCTCCTGCAGCCGAGCGTTCCGCTCTTCCTCCCTGGTTTTGAAGGCAGCTTTTTCCGCTGCAGTCGGATTTTCTTTGAGTGGTGATGGTGGCAAGACTGCAGCGGAAGGCCTGGAAGAGGGGCCTGGGCTCATCTCTAACGGTCTGTCCCTCTTCCTCTTGGGTTGGGGAGTAGCGGGCGGCTCGTCCTCTTCAAGCATACGCATAACATGTTATCGCATAACATGTTATAGTGGTTTCTAGTAGCGGGCGGCTCGTCCTCTTCAAGCATACGCATAACATGTTATCGCATAACATGTTATTGTGGTTTCTAACCTGCCCCACAATTTTGTGGTAACCGTGGGGACAGACTTTTACAGCCGGGAAGCCGGGGTACATACAGGGGTCCAAAATGTTTGTTTTATCGATCTAGTCATCACCACAACAGTGGCATAGCCAGGGGAGGGGAAAAGATCATGGTCCCAAAAATGGGGCATCAAAATAATGTACCGGTACTAGGCCTATATACAAGCATTTTCCTCTAAATGGGCCTAAGGCACCCCCAACATGTGTATTTTGCCCTAACATGGGACCCCTACTCCACTTTCCCCCATAAAATTGTGATTTCGGCCCCTAAAATAATGGAACTTGGATTTTGTGAAATTGGGAATACACATATTTCAGTAGGCCTAAATTTACAATTTTGCCATTGGGGAAATACATATATTTCAGTCCATTTGGAAATGTTGTTATTGGGGTTCAGCTTTCATTTGTTTCATACGGGCTATTATAGAAAGGACCTAAATCCTTTTTTTATATGTGATTTTAGTGTCCCTTTTACTTGTTTCTCGTAACAAGCAAAAAATCCCCCCTAATTTATCATTATAATTCTATAAGCCTTATTTTATTACTACACATTTACAATGTAGTACTTTCGCTATTTTTGGAAGAAAACACTCACCAACTCCGTAATTTGGAACAGATCACTATCCATCTCAGCAGGCTCTATATTCTCCTCTTCCTCAATCTGGTCGAGTTCTGGTACATCTTCTTCATCAGAAGTACCTTCCGACCCCTCTGAGTCATCATTATTCTGAAGAAAACATAGGAGTCGGAAGGCACGTTCGACGTTGTAACTTGTATCTCGCCATTTTGTGATGTCGAATGTGCGAGGAAAAAAAAAAAAAAAAAACGCAAATTGACGTCATCATCGGAGACCTTTTAGGCAAGTAGAGGGGGTGCATCTGTTATTGTAATAGTTCGTCTGAACGATCTATTTCTCCTCTATCCGTAGAGATTTTGAAAATTCCAATACAATATTTGGGCCATTTTTTATGATTTTTTGATCAAAAAAGGTCCAAAATGGCCCAAAATCACAAATTTTGGCAATTTTCTCCAAAAAAACAGAAACATTGACCAAGTAAAAATCGTGTAGCAACCAACAATTCAAACTATCTTTATACTTTACCTGAAGAAAAAAAAAAAATATTCACGTATGACATTCGTCTTTCAAAAAAAAAAAAATGCCGTTTTTTTAAAAAATGCACTTTTTTGTCACGATTTTACTCAAAAATTTTTCAATCTAACCCCCCAACAAAATAACCATATTATGAAAGATCAATTCAATCTGGTTTGAATGAACTTATTTGCAGCTCTATAGGATTTTGGGAAGGTACTCAAAAAAAAAATTGGAAAATGGATCGTAACTGTCACGGTCACCGTGACGTGACGCTGGGAGAGTAAGGGTTAAAGCCCTCATAATTAAGCTGAACTATAGTGACTTTACTGGAACTGAGTTCAAGAGGCCAGAGGCATGATTTAATTCAATGCTCAGTACTGACAGTAGAGGACCTATGCTACCTGTGACAGTAGTCTCAAATTCCTCTGACAGTGGGTTGGGCATCATCTTCACTAAATTTTTGTGCTTTTTGACATTTTGCCTGTTTTGTCATAAAACCCTACCGCCCTACCAGTATCACACCGTTAGAGGAAAGTAGTAGTCTCAACGTATACACTTGTCATAATAATGGTTAAGTGTACATAAATTTGAGGTCCACATCAACCTGAGATTAGAGGCCATTTTTTGTAACAAAATACTCATATTGGAAATTCTCTATTCACATGGAATCTAATATCTAGTTAACAAAGTTTTGACTTCCCATAAATCCACAAAAAACAGCAAGGATACTCAATAAAGTTGGAATAGACAAAGTATTTTGTCATAAATAAGCACCAAGTTCTGAGCGAAGTTTTCATAACTGATCGTAATATAAGTTTGTCAAAAACATGTCAACAACATAATATGACAATAGCCAATCAGAAACCAGGAAAGTTAATACAGTGTGTACGGTAACTTTTAATGGCATATAGAGGGTGTTGAATATACATTTCTGCGAGTAATATGAAATCAATTCATTAACAATGTGTGTCTATTTCGTGTTACTGTAGTTTCTAAAAAACTTCTGCTTTGTTCAAATTAAGTCTTTCTTTAAAATGGCCATTTTCATCGAACTTGTTTCTAACAGATTGTCCTAGGTTTTTGGCAAAAATTCCTGTTTCATGGTAAAATCGAGTTGAAAGTATGAATGTTTTAACTTAAGATGAATCTCTGTTATCAAATTCAATCACAATAATGCATGTTTTTATAATTTAAAAGTGAGCTATGATATTCGCTAATGGGTACCAGTGCTTTCGGTCAGTAACTTTAATGAAAGAGATAATGGCTGAAAGTATTGTTGGATTACGGCGGCTAGAAATCTGTAAACTGTTCTTTACGCTAATCCTATTTCAAACATTTTATATAAAAGAAAGATGTAATGAGATAAACTTTTAGGTAAAAGGCGGTGTAACTTTGTTATTGTTACTTTGTAACTTTGTAATTGTTATCCCTTGTTATTTATAACATCAATAATAATGCTCAAGCGGAGCTTTGAGTTTTATATTCTCCTAGAAATGCATTTGGGGGCAACGTCCTGTTAACAGTGCATTTACAGGAGAATATAACACAATGCCTTCACATTAATTTTTTATAGGTGCATAAATTATTATGATTGTTTAAAAAGAAACACAAAAGAAAAGAATTAAAACAGATAAAAGTTTGAATATTTTTTCGTTTGATTAAACTCTTGACTGTTCTACTTACATGTACCTGTTCCATAAATAGGATAATCTAAATACTCAAGGTACAGTAGTACACAAACAGGATCTAATGCACTGGACATGACAATTAAAATAGGTGATTGATTTGGGGTAATTCACAAATAAATGTCAGTCACCCAAGTGACTGAGGGGTGCGTCAATGTACATGTTTTGTTCACCCACTTTGGTGCAATGACTCACCTTGCAATGACTTAACCTACTGTACATACCAAATTGTCAGTCACCAGAGTGACTCTGGGGTGACTCAATTTACTTCAGAGCCATTGACTTTGTACAGAGGTGATTGATTTGGGTAATGTCATTCACCCAAGTGACTAAGGGGTGCGTCAATGTACATGGTTTGTCCACCCACTTTGGTGCAATGACTCACCTTGTACGGGGTGTAGGGGTGAATCACACAATTGACAAGTGCATTACACAAAAGGCAAGTCGGTATACATTTACTGTCTGTGGTACCTATGACATATCCTCCTATGAAAAAACACAGCTGATCGCTTTGTTTTCATGCCATGCGTGCGATTACTATGCGGTCTGATGACCTTGGGCCACAAAGTACCCGGATATCCAACCAACAGAATATTAGAAGTTTACCTTCCAAGTTTTACCAATAAAACTAAACCTATCTGACTCACTCATTCCGATTTCATTGGACCCACGATAGGCCTAAGCCTACCTTGTTATTCTTAAATATCAGTAATGTTACTACTCTAATGTTGGTTAGCTTATATCGTTGCTTTCTGTCCCGGTAAACCAGAGGTGGAAAGCACCGCTTTCAGGGGCGGAAAGCACCATTTTCAGGGGCAGAAAGCACCATTTACAGGGGCGGAAAGCACCGTTTTCTGGGGCGGAAAACACCGTTTTTAGGGGTGGCCAGATGAACATAAAATGAATGTAGTATTATTATTGATTGCCCGCCGATTAACGCTTTGAGCTGGACGAGTGGGCTGCAGTAATTGAACACAAGCTAAATTTCATGCGCCTAGTCTTCCTAAATTCAACATTTAGATCCGATAATGCATGCGGAAGATATTTCACGCAACTTACAAACTGTGCAATCTGGAGGGGCGGAAAACACCATTTTCAGGGGTAAAAAGCACCGGGGGTGGAAAGCTACAGGATTCTTCGCTTTAAACCTGTAACTGTTAGTTAGCCTAGTTGTGGGTGGTGTCATATCAAAACAAAAGCAAATCTCAACGACGCATTAATAACACTGGCCTAAGACTAATTTTAGGGGTATCATTTTTATCAACATGAATCTCGAGCTGTAGCCTACAACAATTTAGCCTAGGCTGTAACTTAAGCCTACAACATAGGCTAGATTAGTGAGATAAACATGTCACTCACTGTAACTCAGTATACCCTACATGCTACGCTCTATACAGCCAATGCATACGGCTACAGCACACAGTCGACTATAGTTTGGCCCCCTAATCTGCCTAGCCTAGGCCTACTTAACTAAGCCTTGATGAAGTTATGGCCTAACTTTTTACCTTCGATTTGTAACGGCTTTTCGTTCAGAATAGTCCACTATCAGTACAGATCGTATATGTGTTTACAAGAAGGTGTTAGCTGGACGAATCGAGATCCGGATTTTAATTTTGGTCTAAGTTTTAAGTCTTTTCTTATGAATCAATAACAATCACTCCACTGATTCTGAATCAGCAACAGCTCGTACGTACGTGTGTACCATACCGTGCCCATATGTATGCTAGCCTAGCCATGTTGTCATGTTGACAGCAGTGCATGCAGGCTGTGCAGATATCTGGAATAGCTAGTCTAGATTTAAATCATGGAAATGGAAGCATAGCTGATCTTCAGCTCAAATTAATTTTTTTTAAATATTTTTTTTTTAACCTTTTTCTAGAATAATACAGTGGTAGGGTCATCGCCCGGCACCCTCCTCCAAAAAGTCTCCCGGGGGTACCCGGAAGCTTTCGAAGAGTGTGTGTGTGTGTGTGTGGAGGGAAAGGGGGTGGGTGTGGGGGAGTGGTCATGTGATTCAACACGGAGTCCACTCTGGTGAAAAAACCAGGCACAATCGATAAATAATGAATTCGAAGATGACGTGCAAGACTCATAAAAACACTGTTGGCTAAATATACTATACATTAAACTGTACGGAGATCGGGGAAGTTCATTTGTTCTTTGTAAGCTTTAATTTTATTCAAGAATACCTACTCTCTCTCTCTCTGGGTACCAGGCAATCTTCCTTAGGTTTTCCATATTGTCCGTATCATAAAGGTTTCTTTTGCTCATAATCCAATAATGTTCTCGAAGTAAAAACAGTTTAAATCATGTTCAGTAGTATCTTCTTGGTCACAAAAATCACAATTTATAGGCCTATTAGGGTAGCTGTTCTTATGATTGGCTTTAAATTTAGTCATATTCAGTCTTAATTTGATTATAGCTATCGTCTCCATTGTTTTCAACTCTGCAATATATTTCTGTTTTCAAAACCACGTTAGCATAGCATAGCAAGGTTTAACGTCCCGATATCATCCAGTGCTGGACATTATATAAAGACGGCCACAGCCAGTTGTGAACTCACTGGTTGCAGACCCACCAAACCCGAGACGTACGGGTGAGAGGTGAAAGCACTAACCTCTACACCGCGGAAGTCTGTTCTAGTTGAAAACTGAGTTTGCTGGTTTTCTTTCTTTGATCCATCTCCTCTATTTTATCACCAAGTTTCTTTTTAACTTCTTTCTTCCATTTGCTTTTTGTCTTCTCAGTCCGAACATTATTTATATCAATACCTGTGGGGATGTTATCCTGGGGGAGGGGGGAGGTACGGATTTGATTCCGTACCCCCTTCCCCCCAGGATAGCATCCCCCCTCCCCCCTCCGGATAGCTTTTATCTTTTTGTTCAATAAGTATTTTTATTGCTATTCTACTTTCGTCTGAGTTGCGTAAATAATGGAATAACATGATTTTTGTGTAATGAATGGATCGACATGTTAGGGGCCATCCCACGTTTCCCAAGTCCTTTTACGCCGGAAATGTGACGCTTAAACAAATCATGAGCAACCAGGATTGTGAAAGATAGCGATTTGTCATATAGCGAGTGTCTGATTAAAGTTCGATTCCTTCCTTCAATAAAGATGATTAGAGCCGAAATCATTTTTAAAATTCTTCATGGCTGGAAAAAAAAAAAATCAGATTTATTTTTTCAACGAAGCCATTTTTCTTATACATGAGGTCACATTTGGAAACTTATTAAGCACAGAGGTAGAGCATCAAGACATATCTCTACTTTTTGTTATCGCTCCATTAACTCTTGGAATAGCTTGTCAAATCCTGTTGTGAATGTCAGCTCTCTCAACAGTTTTAAATCTCAATCAAAAAATTTCTGTAGGGATCATCCACTTAAGTTTACACCTGACTGTTTTTAATTTGGAATGTAATTACATCATCTGTTTTATTAAACTATTGTGTTCTTCTCAGTGTGCATGACTGAAGTGCCTACATGTCAGCTTAGAAGGAATTTCTTATAGGTTCAACAAGTCTACAAGACTTCAACGCATCATCGTCGGTGAGAAAGTCATATGTGTCCCCGGACTGTAGGGGGAAATTCGTGAGCCCAAAACAACAAAGTAAAAAGGAATTTCACTTTTAGAAGGGAGCCAACTTCATTCTTAGAAAGGGGCACTTGTTTTCCAATAGATATCAGTGTTTTTGACTCGAGTAAGTGACTCGGACTTGAGTCCGACTCGAAGCACCTTTTTTTCTTTCTATTTTTGACTTGACTTCATGGGCCGCAGAGCAGTATTACAAGTGGGGCACTTTGAAACAACTGATCTGAAAAACGGAAATGCAAAGTATTGGCAAAAAATTAATCCCCTCGGTTCTTTTCTAACTTGAACTCCCTCAGTTATTTTCTAACTTAACCACCCCCCCATTCCCCTCCTTCCTCATCAAAATAAAAAGAAGAAGAAAGTAATTTCGACGTGATATTGCTACAAATTTTTATTTTCTTAAGACTGTATGGAAAAACAAATACATGTAACAAATAATGTATGCCTCAACCTAGCAGATTTTCAAGTTACAGAGGATGAAGTGCTTGATAAGCTTCTTTCTTTGGATGCTAGAAAATCACAAGATCTTGACAATCTTCACCCACGTGTTCTTAAAAAGTTAGCTCATGTCCTAGCAAGCCAATTAGCATTATATTCAACAAGTCACTTCATTCAATGGAGGTTTCTGACAAGTGGAAACTAGCCAACATTTGTGTGCCATCTACAAAAAGGTATAGCCCGAAACAACCGGACAATTATAGAATAAAATTATACCACTAAAATATTCAGCTGTTTGAACATAACTTACCTTCTTGAAATATAATAATATAATAATATATAATGATATAACGGTGTGGTATATCAGATTCGAAATTAACATTTTGTGATTTATGAATTCTTCTTTAATATGAATAAGACTATTTGTTAGAGATTCATATTTTAAAATTTGCTGGACTGAGACTAAAATTATTGATGTAAGGTGATTATTCCCAAACTATCTGCTAAAAGTTTTATTTGCGTTGGTAAAATTGTAGAAAATAATTTAATATTGCAGTTGCATCAATAAAATTCATCATCTTTAACTAGTAGGGACCATTTTACCGTTATGTATTTCCATGTAAACATTTGAATTTGGAACTTCATTGTGGGTAAAATGACGTTATTTCTTCTATTCGGCAGCGAGGGGAAAATTTGCCACTATTTCATATATATCGATATGTGCAAAATTTACCGCACCTTCTCTGATAACTTCAAAAAAAAAAAAAAAAAATCCCGACGGGGGCTTAATGTCCCAGAAAATATCCCGATTGAGAGTAACCATGCAGAATAATACAAATATTACCCATGCTTGTCATCTTGTTCTCTGTATGCACTGCAGGCATAATTCTTGCATGAGCGAATGTCGGGGAGGGGTGGGGTAGGGGTTGGGGTAGGACATATTGACTAGATATTGACTAAGGAGGGCATTAAATTTACCCGTACGATAATTAAATAAGAATGTAATAATCATATAGGCGTCACCAGCTGGGGGTCGGGGGTTCAAACGACCCCCCTTTTGGAATCCCATTTTTTTTATTGAAGATAATACGTAATGCGACTGTTGTGTCTGCTCTTCAGTACTAGGTCTGTAGGTAACGGATGATTCATAGATTACAAAATGATAATTTGATCTCGGGTTTCTGGATTTAACGGTTGTAAACTATATTCGACCCCCTAATCTTTTCTTCTTTTTTTCACTGGTGGCGCCTTAGTAAAATAATAAGGATTGGAAAATTATCGAAAAACATAAATTATCAAAATCCGATGAACCTTTTTGAAATACACATACATCTTAGCTTTTTACACAATATTCGGCCACAAATTATAATGAATAGCTTTCCTTGGGCTTCTTGATGCTCTCGGCGGCCCAATCCACCGCACATGCGACCCTTCCATCAAAGGTAGATGCAAAAAAAAAAAAAAAAAAAAAAGGTTAATATAATGATAAATGTCTTCGCTTGAACATGCATAACCTATACATAATTGACAGAATGACGGAAAATTCCATTGCAAAAAGCGTGGTATAATCAAAAATTTATCGAAATTTACTGTGCAATATAAATTATTATGGATTAAATCAATTATCATAAAGTGTGACATATAGTCTACCTCCATTCCCACGGTTATACGTTCCTATCACCGGTTTCCCTTTCATTTATATTCCCTTCTTTATATCTCTATCTACCTATATACTTATTTTATTTTGTATCTTGATTTTTTTCATTTTTGCAATTCCATTATATATTTTTTTTTTTTTGGGGAGGGGGTGGGCGTCCGCACCCCTCGCACCTTTCCCCCCTGATTACGGGCCTGATTGGTATTTTGTGTATTTCTCTCAGTCTTGATGTTTTCCTTCCTGAATTCCTTCCTCAACTTCTCACCCCTATCCTTTCTCTATATTGAGTTTGGGGAAAACTTTGGGGACGTCAAGGAAATAATGCCTCATACATACTTCATCATGCGCGTCCTTACGTTTTAGGATGAACAACAAGGTGCTGACAAACTTATGTTTTAGCGACACGAAAGGGATAGGGAAATGGGGGAAACGTTCCATCAGGTTCAATTTAAAGGCTTACATTAATCAACCACTGATTCGCTTTTTGAGTACATAAAATCGAGCATAGAAGAGGTTCTTTTGGGGTGGGTGTATACTGAAAAACTCTCATTTCGCCACTGTCTGCATCATATTTTTGTACCCCCTAACTTTTCAAGAAATAAATGTATCCTTTTAAGTCGTTCACCACGGCGAATAATTCGCTTTTGTGTCTTTACATATATCTTCTTCTGTTAATAACGTTTACCCCATATATGCTGTTTTAGAAGTCACAGCCTGATGGATCTAATCAGCTAATATTATACCAAGGAAAGTTCAAAACAAGAATGCTTTATTAGATTAAACGTTTTCAAAATAAAGGAATATTCCTGCAAATGTTTCTTTTATGTATATCTGTATATGACAGATAACTGTTAAAGAAACAATTTGATGTTACAATATAGCTTTTTCCGTTTAGGAGTTATTGCATTTTAAAGATTGCGCGAGTGTGTTGAAAAGTGACATGTTGTCATATAGACAAATCTAAGACAATGTGTGTGTATTAATTGTACTAATTAATTGCCTCTTCCTAAGTTACTGTAGGCAGATAAGCATTTTTTAATTTTTGCATTACACATCTGCTCATGAACCTTACCTTGTAATTAGAATAAAAACATTTATTCTATTTTATAGAAATGTATAACAATTGACTTGGATATGCCTTTAGTAATATGGTGGTAGGATGACCCCCACCCCTTTTTTTTGGGTGTCAAAAGGAGGCAACTTGGCGGTGCCAAAAGGAGGCGATTTGGAGGAGACCATATACTCCTCCCTATGCCACTCCTTCTCTTCACTCCTTGCTCTGCCGAGCCGTCCTAGATCGTGAGAGCATCTCAAGTGCTCAACACCCCAGCAAATACGCCCCAAACACACAGAAAAAGCAAAATTATTCTTTAGAAAAAATGTCGACTAGAGACAGATCTGCTCCAATTTAGCCCTAGACTGTATGAAGCAGACTGGAAGGAAAAATCAATACGACTAAGGGCTATGTGCAGTTTCTCTTAGTGTATACACTATCTCTTTTTTTTTTTGTATTGTTTGTCTCAAAGTACATATGGTTTGACCTTAGATGAGTTCAACGTTGTAAATGGAGTGGAAAGTAGTAGGTAGATATATAACTGGTACTAAGTTGATGAGATTGGGAGTAGATAGATGCCTAGAAAATAATACAAGTGACAAAAATAAAATAAAAACAAAGAAACTGAACTTGTCTCTCATGTACTCATTTATTCTATCAAATACTTAAAAATTGCATGAGTAAACACACAGATATTCCAACAATTTACATAGTCTTAAGATAATTTTCTCTGATCATTTATTTCTGATCATTCATCCAAGTTTTTTAATCAGAGGTTTTTTCCCATATCAGTGGCATCACAGCATTTAAAAGTTGAATAATCATTATCTCATTGGTTACGGGTAAGCGCTTACAGATGTCTCCAATAGAGAGGATTAGAACAATGATTTTGTGTAGCTGACTTCTTCTTCACGCCCAACACTTCCCTCGCTGCGACTATAATACCGTCGACGATATCGTCATTTTCATCAAGACATATCTTCTCCCAAGGTAGTGTTCGGTAAGAAACCAAGTCTGTGACAGCTCTTGCTGTATTTCTAACGAATTTTAAGAATAGACACATCTGATTATCTTTTCGCCAAGCAGGTAATGAGCATAGTTTAAAACTGGCTATATCGCTGTACCGCCACTAAATGACATCGAACACCACGATCAAGGTAAGCTGTTTGTAAAGTTCCTTTACTAAAATAGGACGTTAAAAGATTCCGCTGAAGTCTGTGGTAAATTCCATTTTTTCGGTAAATAATTTTCCAATGAAATAGCCATTTGTAAGGCCAAGTCTCATTCCGGAACCTTTGTGCTGGATTCGTACGTTATGGGGTCCTCCCATGTGGGGGTCAGGTTTGTCCATTGCGTGCGAATTAAGTTCAGCTCTTCTGCGACATTGTCCAGATTGTCAGAGTTCATCCATATGAAGAGGCATGTTTCACAAACAGACAAAAAGAGGAATGACTTTTGCGTCGGTCAGTGACTGAATAGCATCAAGGACCAACCACGACTTAATCAGATTGTTTACGCAACTGTGTTCTTCTTGATTTAGACCACCGAAATTACATCCATCACACGATTCTTTGACTTAATTATTAGTTTTACTAACACTTTGTACAGGTCGTTCTGATAGGTTTTTGAGAGTTTCTACGGCAGGATTGATGACAGCCATTAGTTTTCTTTAACGTCTGATACAGAATGACGATTATGTCGTTTTGGGGTAAATTTTTTTAGTGTGGTATAGATTTATAGGTGACATGCCTGTACATGCTCATAGAACATAATGAATTTTGCTACGTCACCTAAAGTATGACGTAAGGGTAACAAGTTGGAACATGAATTCATGACGTCAGAAGTATGTTGTAACTGTTTGAAGCAAGTGTGAACATGTTTGTACCTGCAAATTGGAAGTATGACGTAAGAAGGACAAGTCAGTACATAAAAACATGACGTCAGAATTATCAATTTTCTTGCACAAAAGATAAAACATTACACCATCGATATGTCAGAACATGGAAGAGAGAGTTATAAAAGATATTGTAATAGATATAAATAGCTCATGAGTACACATTTTCAACAACAAAAAAAGAACTAAAAGATATATAAAAGGACTGTTTTGGAAAAGAAAAACAAAATATATATATATTTGCATCTTTAGGAGGCTAACACGCATTTTGTGTAAGTAGTTTCACGAACAGAATGATAACTCTCTATCCACCTGTCCACCTTCTGGCACTCATTTGAAGAATTAATTTAATAATAATTTAGATACGATACCGGAGGAGAACAAAGTGATTTCTGATAGAAGCAGTATGTCTTTTGGCTAGCAATATAACGTGGGAAAAAAAGTAGCGGTGGGTATGCTCTTAGATCCATAACACAAACCGAAGTGCATGACAAGCCCCCCAACATCGACGAAAAGCGGCAACCCGACAGTGTAAATTATAAAGAGAAAAAGGAACTTGGCTTTGGAAATCATCATCATTATTTTCTTGGAGGAGATGTATTCATGAATGCTTCATGAATAACGTTTACGCACACATTTCGTAAATATAATATGGAGAAATGGTATCATACACAATCAGGCATTTCTTTCACCGTGGAGCAATAGGGAGCCTTCATGAAATTGTTTCCAATTATCGATGAGAAAATCAAAGAAAAACAGGAAATTATGGATAATTTAAATGAAGACGTATTTAACATAAATACCTTCGAGATAAACGCACTATGTAGTGTTACAGTAAAGAACTTTTTGTCGGAGACCTATGTGGACATTCGAAAGTATTTTTGTTATGAGGGCGTCCCGAAGCCAACCAAGAAAGGAATTACCCTACATGTTAGACAATGGTGGAAGCTGCGGGCGGGAGCCCCAAAAGTAAACATGGATATGACAAAACTCTCAAGAAATATGATTTAAAAAACAAAAAAACAGTGAGTTGAAACTATCTGCGAACATTTCTTTTGTGTTGTTACTGACTTGAGTTGTTTCTTTCTCTTCTCACAGTTATCATGGACGACAATCAGATACATCCAGAACTAACAGAGGACTAGTTTAAGTTTGGTTGGCGAATTTACTGTAGCCTAAAACAAAACAGACCTTATTTCAATCTTAATACCGATATATCTACGTGGGAGTATCCGGGCACTTCAAACAGTGAATTAAAGAACAAAATACAGGAGATGGAGCACAAACTGTTGTACTTGCAAACTCGATTGGGAAACCAGATCAAAGGGAGATAAGTCCAGCTGCAGGGGGACGTTTCCATTTGGGTGGAAAGCGATTTGCTTTTATCAGGAGATATCATAGAGCTACCTATGTTGCTATCAGAGAATATAATGGAGATGGTACCAAAAGTAGATTCAAATCAGGGAAAGGAATCGAATCAAGTTAAAGAAGAAGAGTGAGACAAGTTGTTTCAAATTCAGATAGCTGTTGAAGCATTGAACAATATGAACAATAAACCAATGTTGATTTGATTGTAGTGGAATTAAAGAGAAAACATTAAATGATGACATAAGAAATAGAAATGGTTTTTTTTATTTATTTATTTGCATCTATTCTTAACACATCAAGCACTTAAACATTTCTCATATACTTTCATATATTTTTAATACATCAAGCATTTAATACCCTTTCCCTCCCATCATTTTCCCGGTGCAACATTTTTTTTTTTGTAGAAACATTGATGCCTCAAAGATAGGATCATCTATACAAGGCAAATGCTTTCGATAAATCCATGAACCAATTGGTAGTTGGTATCGGGGTAGTCTATAAACCATGATGCAATGTCCTCCATTTCAAAGCCCCGACATCGATGAAGCAAAAAGAAAATCGTATACTGTCTACAAACTGTAGAAAAAAAGCCCTTGTAAACGGCACCTATTATATCGATAATAAATGCAATGTCGATTCAAAAATGTTTATATATCGGGTACAACAGATGGCGGCAGCCATTTACGAATCAAAATGGTTTCCCATCCTGTCCTCTGAAATATAGATTGCCATCCAATGACACTATGGAAGGTGGCTTGGGTCCGTATTGACGACAATAGCACACGGCAATGTTGGTTTGAAATCTCTCAGCAGATCTAAGGGATATACTTCTTGAAAGTTAGACTTTTACAATTGTATTTTTATTAAGATTAAAGTGACCTCCACCAGATAAATCGGGAATTAGATTAAATGCATAGAGTGTGTACCCTTTGGGATATTCCTCTCGACTGATAGCATTGCCCTTGTCTTTATTCCTTTTATCTGTTCCCGAAAATAAAGTGTGGTAGGTTTTATTGTAATTATTGCCTGAAATGTTGGATTTGAGCGGTTTCTAAGGAATCTGTTCCCCATCCAAACCGACAGCCAAAAAGTTTGCTCCGAACCGTTGAATGCCGTGTTGCGGACACGGCCGATGATAAGACGTTTTCGAGTTACCGCAAAATATATGATCTTGCACGAACGACATATTCCCAGCAGGTATGGATAACATCTTTGTCACTTCTCGTCTGGTCTGATACTTGGCGGTGGCCCTCTCTAACGCTTTTTCGTGACCCAGAGACACAGAGGGATTTAATTTCACTTTTCTGACAAACAACGATGTATCACGGATAACGACGTTGTAATTTTCATCAGTATCTCCAGACATTAAACAAAATGTGTCTTTACTCTTAATTAGTTTAAGTTTCAGACTGACTTCATTTAACAAGTTTTGTCCTGAAAAAACATATTACTGTGGATGGGAACAAGCATATCCATTGTCTTGCCTCATTTGATGATAGCGTTTCTTTTTGTCAGTCCAAGATTTACAACGTTAGCCTCTGCTAAAGGGTTAGCTTATTCCATTTTCCCTGCTGTATCTTTGTACAAGAGAGAAGACGTCAACTGGCTCTCCTTTGCTTGTGAGCCATAGCTCAATAATGTCTCAATCACTGCGCGATAAGGCTATGTAGGTGTAGATGGGGATATGAGTCGTTCGTTGAGAGACACATTGATTTGACTAAACAGCGATTGAAGAAACAGATTGACAGGCCCAACCTTGGCCTTTGATGAAATAGCTTCTCCAGCAGCTGTTGTGATCTTGGATTTTACATACAGTTGTGTATGAGACAAATCGATATACTCTTCTGCAGATCCCGAAACACAAAATTCGATAGGTCCACTGTCTATGAGATTGGCAATCGGGTGGTATTCTATTCATTGCCCTTTTTCTATGCTCGTCTGGGTCGGGGTATGACAAAAAAGATTTAGTTTGGACTTGGTGCATTCACACGAGTGTTCATGTAAAAGAGACATGTTGTTTAATCAAATACACCCTGCGATCTCTTCACTCTCTTGTTTCGTCGACGACTGACAGACACCGGTGGACGTTTACGCTTTTTATTACTTGAAGCTGACATGCGAGTCACTGTACCTTTCACCACCCTGCTTACAGCTGCTTTAATTCTTAAAGTGGCCGATTCTTTAAAAGACCTTCCATCGAGCACATCTCTGGCAATTTCGACACCCTTACGTAGTGCTTCTTTTCCCAAAGGTTGGCACCCCTCTTGAAAAGCGTACCGAAAAAAACTCCCTAATATGTTGCCAATACCGAACCCCTGTTGTTCTTGCGCTCCATGGAAAACAGGCAATCCTTGCCCGATCTGATGAAGGTAGTAGTGCTCATAATTCACCGATTTGTTGTGAAAGCATGATCGAACCATATACTCAAAAAATTGGGGTGCACACCGTAGTCGAAAGTGAAGTGTCGTGACGACGGTACCACATGCAAATGGTATCTTGCGACCAATTCTGTCCCTTATATCAACTTCCACGGTGTCAAAATACTTTTGTTTGTAATAAATGTTGGTGAATATCAAACATTATCTCAAAATCTTCCTCTGACGTTGACCACACAAAGGAGAGGTACCTTTGTATGTCGAATAGCGTGAGGTTCAACAATGTCGCAGTAGACATACATATTATGTATGTGTCTAAGATCCAGTGGTTTATCTATTGTCAGACTATTGGAAATGGTAGTAGCTGTCTTGAATCCTAGCATTTCAGCCAGCCCGAATTAAAACTTGACTTGACAGTTCTTATCCAGCTCGATACGAAGTTTTGCATTCTTTTTATTATGGACGTAGCGGAATCTTCTTATTATAATTCGTTTCCAATAACTTTACGATGTCCCCTACATCCGAATAGAAATCGGGCTTAAGATCTTTCGTCCACTACTGAGATCCGTTAATTGTATACGCGTACTTGCAATCTTGTAACCCTCTAGGAATTGCTGCAGCACCCCAAGAAAGGTCAGAAGGTACGAGTGCCATTGGCCATGAAGTAACGCCACATTTTCGATTTAAGAGTACGATTGAAACGTTCACGATCGATGCTTTTGTTTCATCATTGGTGGTGAATATATGCACTTGATTCTCAAGGAGAAAACGCCTAAATGATCGATTAAAAATGCACTGCCTTTGTCGGTTTTGTACAATTCTGCTCCTTGAAAATTCAACGAAAGCCTTACGATACTTGCTCCTGTCTTATCTTTTAAAGGTCTAGCCCAAGCAAACTTTCTGGTGGCTGGTTTTGAACTGTTTTTATAGTTTATTAGTAGATACCAGAGATACCAAAACAAGTTTCTTTGTATGTTCCATTTTTTTATATAAATAATACACTTCCGAGGATGCAGATGAAAGGTGGTAGAAACGCTGCCATAATAGAACCCCCTTTCTGT
This sequence comes from Chiridota heheva, assembly GCA_020152595.1. Classification (NCBI taxonomy): domain Eukaryota; kingdom Metazoa; phylum Echinodermata; class Holothuroidea; order Apodida; family Chiridotidae; genus Chiridota; species Chiridota heheva. The sequence continues at coordinate 3,089,338 of JAIGNY010000055.1, read as the reverse complement.
AGTAAAATGGGTTTTTTCTTTTTAGCCACTGATCCTTTTCTATTGGCTAGAACACGCAGGTAATGGCGATGCTTAAACTATTTCTCTCTCTGCTGTTTCTTTAAATGAATATTTCCGTTCAAAATATTCAGAGCACCCTCACACAGACACGTGATCAATTCTTTTGAAGCCCCTTAAATGATGCCTTGCCTTTGCTAGGGTGATCCCTTTGCTAAGACGTGTAAATAAGGACCATGTTTACGCCAACGCTGCATGATGACAAAACGAGCTGAAAGTGAAATGTGTCCGACCTTTAAATATTTCTTTTGACGTAAGCATATTGAACTTTACCAGGAAATATCTGAGTTCTCAGTCAAAAATTGTCTGGTGTGGTAGTTTTCAGATTAATGATGCGGTAGCGTCGTGGTAGCTTTGTTGAAAATGTTTGGGTTTACCGGAACACATTCGTCGAGCAAGGTAAAACATTTGAGATGCATCTCTAGGATTTTAAACAATACAAGATAATGAGCGTTCAGGCCAATGGTTCGACTTTTACGACCTTGGTGGAATAAGTTTTTGACTTACTAAAATGATAGATAGATTCTTGTGGTGACCACCTTTGGTAAAAAGGTGGGTTATCTTCTTATCACTAGCAGTTTCAGACATCAAATCATCAAGACTTTGTTTCGTCGAGATATGCATCAAAGGATTGCGGTATGCCTTCTATAAACTTTTAAACACATACACAAAAAGACATCAAACAATATATAAAGTGTGCATGAAAGATATTTATTACAATTGCAACAACCATACTCCAATTCACACAAATACTCACACATCACATTTCTAATAAAATATTACAGGTGTTCCGTCCAGTGTTATTATCGATGAAAGAACGTAAAGAATGTAGCGCAAGGCCCAAAAAAGAGAGACGGAACGCACAGTATTAATAAAGCTTCTGAAATATATTGTAAACTCGTTTATACACCAACTCTGACTATGACTATAACCGTCTCTTGCTATCTCTGACTTTCAGACTCCATCTAAGCGATTGCAACTGTTTCTGACCTCTATCTAAATTCTATTCATTAACAATTTTCTACATTATTTATGTAATTTTAAATATAAAGGAATTTTCTAGTTTGAATAAAAAAAAAAGCACGTCATAAGACTTCATGGAAAAATCATCTCACTCATGATTTGCAAATTCTACATCTAGAAAAATCTCCAACCAAGACAATGACTAAACGCCCTCAAATTGCCAATACCGAGAAAGGCGATGACGTTATCCAAGGGCCACAGATTAATTGACAACAGAGCAAAAGGTCTAGCCTCTTATAAATGTGCAAACCGTAGCAAATTGAAAGTGATATAATTAGATATTCCATGAATACTTATACGTAAATAATGATAAAAGAAAGTTTATGAGAAATGATGTTGTAATCTCATCGTATCACAAGCATATCAAACTATATACAATGGAAAAATACTGACGTGCTTACTGTTATTAACGGCTTCTAGTCTATCATAAATTCAGGGGGCTAGCTCAAAAACTGCTCTTGAAAATGTATACGTTACATGCTGTTTGCAGCGCGGGATATGAACTGTACAATTTTTGTGTCGCCTCAACAGTCTTTAACAACGGGTACAACTTTGCAGATGAAGTGAACATAAAGAGTATCTTTGCATAATGCTCGATATTAGTAATATATGAGAAGTGACCTTCAAAATAATTTACATACATTGTTGACGGATATCGACATGGCGATCGCCGTATTAATTCAGCATGTGTTGAATGTTTTGCTTAAGTCAAGTATGGGCCAAGTCAGTCAAAATATGTCTTTGATATACAAATATTGGCAATGGGTGTGGCAATGCAAAGGACATTCTTATTAGGAATAAGACCAGTAGTTTTGCCATCTACATTGGAAACAAGTTTGCCAATTTCCTGCCAGGATTGAGAATTGTGATCACATTTTATTCATGAAATCAAAAACAAAATAGTGATTGCTTATATATCATATGTGATGAAAACACGTTTTAGTGTTACTTGGAGTGAACATAAAGAGGAATGACAGACCTGTGAAAGTTTCAAATTTGCTATGAAATGTTGCCGACATTCATTTACTATGTTTACTTCATTAGAAAAAGTGTTGGCACCCACCACTCTTTCAGTTTTTGTAAAAGTTATTCAAGAAAATTTGGTTTTCTCATTTGATAATATTCCACGAAGATAGAGCTTTACATACATGCAGGGCTAGTTTGAATTGAATTTTAATTTGTAGCACGAATGTCCATGCCCAAATCACGCAGTGACCAAAACCTTTGAACGTATTAAGGCATACATTTTTCCAACTTCCGATTTTTCTTCATATTTTTCTTAAGTGAATTATACGAGAGTAACTTTAACGTTAACGCCATCCGATTGTTCGTTACACTCAGACAAGGCCTATGTACCTGATATAAAGTGCTCGCTGCAAATCCTGTGTGTAAGGCCTACCTTAGCTTGAAAGCCGTTGCGTCGTACAGCAGAAACCTACCTCGAACGTCGATCAGGATCAGATGGAAATCGAGAAAATATCTTTTTATTCCCCAGCACACATCTATTAGTGCAACCAATGGTACAGCAAGATTCCAGCATAATTATATTAAAAAAAGAATCTCATACAACAACATGCAAACGAATGTAAGTCTAATTAAGTGTAGAGCAAACGACAGTTGTTTTTTCCGACAAAATGGCGAAGTAAACAAAGTCACGTGACCTCGTGATGTCAGCTGAAACACCCTTTTAAGCCGAGAGCCGAAACTAAACCTATGTACAAAAAATCGTGATGCATTTATGGACGCCATACTTGTTCTACCATGGTCAACTATGCAAACGTCATAAATTACAGAATTAATGTTGACCCATAGCCAGAGGCACATTTACCATTTTGTTGCTATTTTTTCTTGTTTTATCCCGAGGGGTGAGCCCCTCGGCCACCACGTACTGATGGTATAGAATAGACCCATAGTACTCTTAGAGAACCTTAACCACACAAATTGATCAGAACCACTCCCAAATGACCGAAAACAACAATCCTCCGACAAACCCCTAGAAGATGGGGCTCTTTGCGTCCTGGAATGGGTGGAGGACACCCCTGGGAGTTGAAAGACGCCCATGGGTGGTTGGGGGACTCTCCTTGACTTGGGGACGGCCCTGGGGGTGGGGGGGGGGGACGCCCCATAGGCCTGTATACATGCCCCTTGCTACTAACTTCACAGACATTTGACAATGAGCATGATCAATGCTTGATATCATACAGTGCAGATATAGTGATATTGCGAGTTATGAACAATCCCCCATACCTGCCTGGCGACTCGATGATATTAGATGTGTGTATTCTTAGAAATTGTCAGAGATGTAGCGAAAACTGTAAGTGGCATGCCTGCTTACAAAACCTTTTCATAGGAACATTTAAATCTTGAAAATAATGGAAAGGAATGTTGTAAATGGTGTTGTGACTGCAACAAAAGAAGCGTTGGGGAAGGAAGAATATGTGATGCCATACCGAGTAATCGCCTTGGTCCTATTCATCGCAGACCTTTGTCGTTGCTGGAGACTACCGGAAAACAACGAAGTTTCATAAACCGAATTTTGAATACGGTGATGCCTCTAATTTGGAAAAAGACAACAGACTAAAAAGTATGGCGGATAGAACAAAAACGGAATAGATATAAAACTTATGTTAGAGAGTTGACAGTGTATGCCATTCTCTTGTGTTTAGTCATGATTTATTGGCGTGTACGATCGTAAATAATGTGTGTGACAATTTGCTTTGATGTGATGTTTTAGAATATACTGAAAAGATAATGTAAATCCGTTTTGTTTGTTTTCATTTTCACGTTTGCATTGTGTAATACCCCCCCCTCCCCACCTTATTCTATGACTAAACTCAGACGCGACCTTAAACACCCAGCCACACCAATTCCCTAGTTTATGACTAAGCTCAGATAGTGACCCATCCACTATTCCTCTAAGGTCAAACCATTCCGTGAAACCATTCCGTATTTACTTTTAGACAATGACAACAGTTTATTTCCAGCTTTGTACATTAACATCAAAAATATTAACAAAATAATGTATGCATACATAACAAAATAAATAAACATAACTGGAAAATGAGGAAAAAAGAAATATAATACTTATTAATCAATTCCTCTAAATCAATTTACATACAAAAACTCAAATCAATATTAGAATGGCTGGAAAGAAAGGAAAAAGGGAGAGAGTGAGAAAGAAAGGGAAAAGGGAGAGAGAAAATGAGAGAAAGGGAAAAAATTAAACAAAAATCAAACATCTACAGTGATACATAACTTTTAGGTTATGTTTGGTAATTTGCTAAGTGAGATTTAATTAATTTTTCCTTCTATCTTTCTCTGAAAATATTAACACAGTTTAACCCCAGTGATAGAAATGCAGTACTGCTTTTGGTTGTTCGGACATATTTCTGTTTGAATTTATTCTTATATTTTGTATTATAACTGTAGTTAGTAGAGTTTATCAAAAAATAAGATTGAAGATTACATGGCAATGACACATGAAAAAAAGCCTTATACATAAAAATAGCAGTCCTAAGTTCAATAATCTGAAACAAAGTCAATAATCTTAAACTATAGAATAATTCAGAAGTGTTATCAAGAAAATTTGCCTTAAAAACAATTCTTATAGCTTTTTTTGCTTTAAGAATAAGTGTAATATATTTGAATAGTATGTATTACCCCAGACCTTGGCACAATATGAAATATATGGTAGGAAAAGAGTGCAGTATAGAGTTTCCTTATTTAATAAATGGATGGCACGATAAAGTACTGCTATACTCTTAGATACTTTACTTGATACATAAGAAATGTGGTCCTTTGAATTAAGCTTATCATCAATTAACACACTTAAAATATATGTGACATGGAGCTTTTCAATATTAGCATCATTAATTGTAACAGATAGATTTTTTATAATTTACAATTTGTGAATAACAATAATTTAATAATTATAATTTATAATGTTAATAATTTAAGTTGTTGTAAAGCTCCGGCTTCTAAGCCCTTCGACCATTTTCTCATAAATTGTTATATGTTTTCATCTAAATATTGTAATATATGCATGAAAGTGAAAAATAAATAAATCAATCAATAATATATCACATTAAGTGACAGCTTATTGACATTAAACCATTGCTTATTAAATTCACTGCTAGCCTGTCTACATAAAATTTCAACGTCACTATTAGAACAAAATATATTTGTATCATCCGCAAATTGTATAGATTTTAGTACGTCTGACACATTACATATATCATTAATATAAATAATGAATAACTTAGGCCCAAGGATTGAGCCTTGGGGAATACCACAAACTATACTAGAAAGATCTGAATTAATATCATTTAGCTGTACATACGTTTCCTATGACTTAGATAACTATCAATCCAGTTATAGTGACACTACCATGAATTCCATAGCGCTGTAATTCCTATCTTATGGTTAATTGTGTCAAAAGCTTTCTCAAGATCAATAACAACACCAACAGTTGTCTTCCTATTGTCTAGCGAAGTTGTGATTTCCTCTAGTAATTCTAATATAGCACTTGAAGTAGATCTTCCTAATCTAAAACCATCTTGGCTTTCACTCAGTACATGGTGTTTGTCATTAAAATTGTCTAATCTATTATCAAAAGGTTTTTCTAAAATTTTAGAAAATTGTGGCAAAAGATAAACTGGTCTATAATTTGTGTAAGTGTTCTTTTCATCAGACTTAAAAATGGGTAAAACCTTAGCTGTTTTCATACTACCCGGAAAATTTCCAGTTACAAATGATGTGTTACAAATAAAAGTTACAGGTTTAGCAATATCATTAATGACCTTTTAATTATTGACATACTGATACCATTACAATCAGTTGAAGTTTTATTACACAATTTATTAACTATATCTAATATTTCACATTCATCTGCATTCTTCAAAAATAAAGAATGACAATTAGCCTGATCAAGATAATCATAAATGGAAACATTGTCAATGTCTGGTTTTTTGGCTGCTAGGTCTGACCCAACATTCATAAAGAAGTCATTAAAACCATTTGCAATGGCTTTTTTTGTCTTTAATGATTTTGTTATTATGCATAAACAAATCTGGAAAGTCAGAGAAAGGCCCCTTCTTTCATTTAATGATTTCATTCAAAATTGTCGATGTTTCTTTAATGTTGTTGCGATGTTTATCCAGTAATTTAGAGTAGTATTCCCTCCCACAGTATCTTAGAACAGTAGTTAATTTATTTTTATATTTTGTATACCGTTGTTCATTATCATGGGTTCTTTTCTTCAGAAAGTTAATATACAATCGTTTTTTTCTTTCTACATGCATTATTCAAGCCTCTGCTAAGCCAAGGCTTATCACTTTTTCCATTACTGATACAATTTTTTTTAACTGGACAACAATCATCATATAATTTAGTGTAAGTATTGATCAAAATGGTTGTAGGATGTATTCACATCATTTGCTGCAAAGACAGCATCCCAATTTTCCTGCCTTAGTTTTTTTTTTTTTAAAGTGAGAGAGATTCCTCATCTCTTTTTCTCAAATACAAATATTTCTTAATCTCTTTCCTTTGCACATGATAAGTACTTATGTTAGAAATAGGAAGATGATAAGAAATATCATTTATCAGAAGACCACTTTTTGTATGAGAATAAATGTTATTTGTAAAAATATTATCTATTAAGGAAGCTTAGTGACCTGTTAGTCGGGTAGGCCTATCAATGCATGGGAAGAGGCTCAGACTAAATTATGAATCTATGAAGTCCCTAGATCCCTTGTGTTTATCACAGTTTAACAGATTTTCATTGAAATCACCACATAAGTAAATATCTGACTTCTTATGTCTATACATCCTTTCTGTTACATCAATGGTGATCTGTATATCACTACCAGGTTGTCTATAGATGCTGCTGATGACAACTGTTTTCTTGTGCGGTAATGATAATCCACTGAGATCCATTCAAGAAAATTTTCTACCACATTAGTTAAATTATCTAAAACCCTAAACTTGATATCCTTATTAATGTATATCAATAAGGATACACCGCCACCGCCCCCGCCACTACCACCGCCACCGCCACCGCCACCGCCACCGCCACCGCCACCGCCACCGCCACCGCCACCGCCACCGCCACCGCCACCTCTTCTATTAATGCGGTCTTGGCGACAGATTTCATAACCTCTTAGCTGAAACAAATCAGAATTGTCACATAAATTAAACCAAGTTTCACTTATTGTTATTATATCAAATATAAAGCACAGATCTGTTAAATAATCATGTAATTTCCTACAATTAGCTCGGAGGCTTTTGCAAGTAAAATGTATAACAGATAGACCTTGCTCATCTTTCACTACATGATGGAATGAGTGTCAGTATAATACTTGCAGTCTATGTTAACACTGCTATAAAAATTACTGTCTGGGTCAATGTCATTCTCAAAATCATAATTGTGGTGATCATCATAATTAAATATCTTAAAGTTAAAAGCAAAAACTCATTGTATAATTCAAATAGATCTACACTTATATCAATACCAGAATTTGAACAAAAGAATTCGTCATCATTTAAGCTGTTAAATGGAAATATTTCTACACAATTTTTACAAAACCAATTGGTGTTATCTCTACCAAGGACTATTAGTTGGTTCTTTGATAGTCCAGCACACTTACGATGGACCCATAACAAACAAAACGAGCATTCTATAGCATCATTCAATACAATATTATAACATATACTACATGGGAAAAGGTCAGCAGGACCCATTAATCATTATGTATTGTCTTATAATTATAATGCACCATAACATAACTAATATTGATTTTCAAAATTTCAATAGAATGGAGATGCAGTTTTTCAAAATCAGACTCACTTTTGATAATATACATTCTAGCTACCTCTGGTGTGGCCATAGTTCTTATCCATGTCCATGTTGATGTGATTTTTTCTTGTTTTCTTAAAGTTCTGGCTCTCCGTGCCAAACCACTGTTTCGTTTGGTAAGGTGTTCGTTTATAAATATGTTGGTCCCCTTTAACTTCTTGGCTATTTTCAAAACTTCTACCTTCTCTTTTCTGTTCACAAATCTTATAATGATATTTTCTGGTTTACCAGACATATTCTTTTTCAAGGTATGGCAGGCACTGACATCTGTTGACTTGATGTCTGTTTCTAATTTAGTATTCAAGTAGTCAAGCACCTGCTTCTCCAGGGTTTCCAATTCTTCCTGACTGAGGGCATTTTCCCCTGCCGTGTCTACATCATGTGGGTAGATAATCAATACAAACCTACAAGAGAATCTTTATAAAGGAAACCGTCCGCCGTCCGCGGTCCGCCTGTATCTACCTACTGTGGTGTAGCGGTTATCATACCTGTCTACAAACCACGAGGCCCCGGGTTCAATCCTGGGGTGGGTAGACACGCCAGTGCAAAACAAAAACCGTGGACATTGACTTGGTTGTCGATGTTATGTCTGTCCGTACGTCGTACCTGTGTTCTCGTCCGGGTCGTATTAAGCGTTTCGTGATAGCATTACCGCAGGCGATCTTGTACTCCGTCCGCCTGTAAAGAAAAGAACAAAAACGGTTACCCACATCTACTCCGTAAAGAAAAGACGGTTAATCCTCCCCGAAAGGAAAAAGAGAAGGAGCAACAGACGGTTGCTCCGAGCTCCTATGCAGCGTCAAGCTTGCTTCTCCTTGCTACCGCCAAAATGTGCAAAGGGGCTGCTCCAGGGGGTGGGGTGGGGAGGGGGTATATTTACCCCCTATTTACTACTATCATAGGCCTAGTAGCGTTAGGCATAGGCCTATGGCCTTGTTGCATAAGTTAATTTCCTGGACAAACGTATCCAGATACAGCCTACAGTCAGCTAAGGTTAAAAACCTACAATTTAACCATTTAATCAATAATCATAGTAAAATAAGCGACGTCAATGAGGTTTCACTGCGACTGATTTATGTCAGAGCTGTAACACTAATGTCCGTGCAAAAAAGAACAACAAATTCACAATTACCAAATTGTATGAATTTTTTGCTCAGTACTATTTTGCGCACTTATTTCTCTTTTAAATTGAAGTTTTTCGTTGAAATTTATTCTTTAAAAATGCCAAAATAAAACATTTTACGTATTTTTCGTGATCAATCAAAATTTTCGAAAACTTGTCACATACGCATTGTATATTCCTGCAATGCGCGTCCTAGTCTCAAACAAATTAAATTGACTTGAAACATAAAGGGCATTAAATGAAAATTTGTATTCAGAAAAATAACGCAAAATAAAATCGCGTATTATACAATTTTAGACTCATATTAAATGATTCTTACGAAATCATACCGTGCTTTTCAAAGCTTGTACGGAAAAAAAAAAAGCACGCTGGAATGAAAATGGCTCCCACTGTATGTTTATGTATAGGAAGTTTTGTCTCTCGGCCTTCGGCCTTTAGGCTAGGTACGCTTAGGGCGAATGACGTCACACTCTCAAGCATTAAAGAATCCCGCGAGTTCATCAGATTGGTTACGATTAATGATATTATTAAGTGCCGAGTTGTGGACTGACGTAGTACAATTTGTCTTCCTTTCGTGAAGTTTTGGCCCAGGCTGATGACTGATGCTACTATCCAATTTATTTACACATTTTTCGACAGGTATCTTTGCATTAAGTTTAAATTTGAAAATTGACTGTTTTTGTCACTGGCCTAGGCTAGGCGGTAGGCTTGATAATCGAGCCTAACGTTAATTTTAAGTATGCATATACTGCTGCTACAGCAATTATCCTAACGTGATTTATATACAGTAAAGTACAGGTCAGAGGTAGACCTACCGTCCCTGCGTCAGAAAACAGTATTATGGTGGGACAGAAATTCGTGCAGCTGAGGAATTAAAATTTTATTTTATTTTTATGAGAGAATTAACTGTTTTCGTTGTCAGAAATGAATTCTTTGATTGCTCATCTTTTTAACCTTTCCGATTCACCGTCTGCGAATTGTCCCAACAACTGGAACTCCACCGGCTGTACAGAAATTCTGTAAAATTGAGTAACCTTTTACAAGTTTTGGGTGAGTTCCAGTTTGTTGTGACATTTCGCAGACGGCAAATCATTAATGTAGATGTAAGTTCCGTTAGGCCTAGTAACATTATTTATAAATTATAGGGCCTGTATAGCCAGACCCCTGATGTTAGCTTGATTTAAGAAGAGGCAGGGTGCTATTCTTATGAAGGAGCACATAAATGTGCACATGAAGCGCTGCATCTTTTTCGCATAGTGAGTCCAGGGCCCCCTTGGCTCAAAACCCTGGTGAAGAAGCTCTGGGATTTTAGCTATTCTGATTGATAAGGACCAGTCATTAGCCAACCAGGATGATTGCTTATTATGCTATCATTCTGTGTTCTGTATCCAAGTAGTAAGGTATTTTATTTATGAGGTTAAATTAGATTGTATATATATATATAGCCATGCTGCACACTCGTTGTGCACGACCTGCAGTTTTCTTGCGAAAGCGATATACGCGCGGATTGAAAAACGGAAAACACTTCCAAAACCTCGCGATATTCGCTCTGTTCTGTGTCTTGTGTTTATTTCCTGCTGATAATAAAGTATTCACATTTGAAGTGTCCTTTCCTTATTCATTCAAGTTTAGTTTTGTCAGAATGCTCCTTAATCCCTGAAAATTTTCAGGTCACTGAAGCGTTTACCAACTGTTTGTACACACTAATTATCAAAAATTCCATTTGGTCTCATTTCCGGGTTCACTATGCTTCTTTGTTTCGCTTGTACTTTTGGCGCTGAGAGGTCACACCCCCTCATTTATATACCAAATGAAAGTTGAGAAAATCATGTACCATTTTGTAAAGAGAGTAATGTTTTAGTGAAAAAATGTTTGTATTTCCATTTACTATATTGTTCATCTAATAGGCACAATATGGTATATACTTACCGATGAGTAAAATGTAGTAAAATTTGTATATTTTATGTTCAAATGAAATTATTTTGCCATATACCTTAGCACTGATAGGCCCTCTGAAATAGTGAAAAGTTCCGAAAACAGTGCCCACGTGATCTTCCGGCTATAGGAATTACATATTCATCATGCAAATAGCACTGCTCAATATGCTAATGAGCAATGACGTAAATAGATTTTTGCCAACAACACTACACGGACACTACGCATTTCAAAACGTAAACAAAACAGCGGTTGATGATTGGGGGGCTCTAAGAAACTTGTAACTCATCAATGCATAGCATTGTTGACGACTAACAAAGACAGGAGGCATTTTTCAAAAAGAAAACTGACAAATACTTAGATCAAGAGTTGACACAATTGATCATGGTATGCTTCTCAAAACCTTAAATAAGCGTTTTGGCATTGATGGAACCATCTTAGATTGGTTTGAATCCTATTTAGTTCAAAGGAAACAAAAAATCCTTATCAGCAATGCTGAATCAAGGGCATTTGATGTAGAATTTGGTGTGCCTCAGGGCTCTTGTTGTGGACCCCTCTTATTCACATGGTATGCATCTTCTATTTTTGATGCTTTGATAGCCGTTTCTCCCAGTATTCATGGTTATGCTGATGACCACAGCTTATACATGTCGTTCAATGCTAATGATCCATCAAATGTGATCTCAGTCATAGCTGAAATTGAAGGTTGTTTGAAAATAGTGAAAGATTGGATGATTTACAACAAATTAAAAATGAATGATTCAAAAAGTGAAGTCATTATTTTTGGATCCAATTACCAACTAAAAAAATTAAATATTGGCAGTATTGCTGTTATTGGTAACGACAGTGTAAAATTATCTTCCACTGTCAAATATTTGGGCGCTTGGTTAGATCAAGGTATGACAATGGCTGACCATGTCAATCACAAATGCAAAACAGCATTTTACCATTTATTTAACATTAGAAGGTGCATGAAGTTTCTGGACAGAAGCTCTGCAATATCACTTGTAAATGTACTTGTGCATAGCTGCATAGATTATTGCAATATCCTCCTTGCAGGGTGCCAGGTGTTACAGTGAAAAAGTTGCAGCGTGTTCAGAATTATGCTGCAAGGCTCGTCACAAGAAGCAACCGTTTCACTCCATCACTTTATCTACTGCAAAATCTTCATTGGCTACCTGTCTCATATAGAATTAAATTTAAAATTTTAATACTCATTTTAAATCCCTTCATAACATGGCCCCATTATATCTGACCGAAATGTTTCATTATAAACAAACTAGTTACCGCCTTCGCTCTCAAAACCACCTCATCCTTTATGTTCCAAAAGTAAACTTACATATGGCGATCGCTCTTTGCAAATATTTGGCCCAAAACTTTGGAATGACTTACCTCTTTCAATCAAATCTGCTCCATCCCTTAAACAATTCCATACCTTGCTTAAGACTCACTTATTTAATTGTGCTTTCAAGTCCTCTTCATAATTTTCTTGTTCTTTGTTTTCTTTATATTTCATGCTTATCTTATTTACACATTTGTATTTATTTTCTTTATATGCATATTTTGTAAGGCGCATTAGAATAAGTTATTTAGATAATGCGCCATATAAGTGTAATAAACTTAAACTTAAACTTAAACTTAATATTGGGGTAAGACTCGGAAAAATAGCCAGCGTTGAAGGAAAGAATGCAAATAGTAATTTTGCATGAATTTGCAGACAGAAGTAAAAAATCATTTTAATTCATACTGGATAATTTGTATCATTAATTTTGGAAAGGCTATAGAATAGTATAGTATCAATCATTTTATAATAAGTTTTCTTCGAAATGTGATAGTTGTTGAGATAGTTGTTATCTCGAACAAGGTTTTCCTGCTAGTAACTATATTTTGAAGCTGTGAAAGGAGCATGTGTCAGCTATGATTCATCTGATCATGGGGTGATGGGTAAACGCGGTCATGGCACCGATGACTTTCTTGACATGGAAAACAAAAATGAATTATTAAGAAGAATAATGAAAAATATCAGAGAAGAATTTCAGTGCAACTGAAAAGAAAAACAAACAATTTGACTAAAAGGTAAAATGAAAAATAAATAAAAAATATGTTGGTTTTCAGTCATTAGCTTTGCGGTTTAAAGAAAAAAAGCATAAATAAATATGTGAAAACATCAGAAAATATGTTTTTGATAGTTCTTTACAAATATGAGGGAGAAAGAGACATGTTGTATATGGAGAAAAAAAATAACAAGAATTTTTGTTGGGAGGCTCAGGTTTTCTATGAGACTTTACTGTGTTAGGATATAAACCAGAAGAATCAAAAAATAAAAATGAAAAAAAAAAATCAATAAGAAAATTGTTAGTTTTTGTTAAAGGTAAGTATTTGTCTATCAAATGATTGTTCTTGGAACTGTAAAAGTCAAAATTCGCAAAGAGAACGCACAAAGAAAAATCAGATCGGCTGAATTTGACTTGGTTCTTCACTATACAAACAGTCAGTGTTCGACAAATCGATCCGAATTCTACTTGCCCGTCGGGCAGTTAGTTGCTAAAGTGTGCTTGCCCGGGCGTCAAATCAACTTGCCCGGAAGCACAAGTGGGGATTCCCCGATTGTATTTAGCACCTACACTAACATTAATGGCAGGCCGTTTGAAGAAAATGTTTACATTTTATAAACGCTTACTTATCACGAATGGAATGATATATGAACTATTTAAGTGAATTGTCATGTATTAAACAACTGTTTGTGTCTTAATGTACATAAAATATTGTTTGAAATTGTTAAATAATCTTTGCAACAGAAAAAAGAAAATGGGAACCCTTACCGTAGTGTCTGTGTTTCTTTCACTTGTGTCACTCATACACATACTGTACAGTAATTCTACTTACATATACGGGGAACAGAATTCTAACATGAAAATCAGATTATCAGACACACACGTGTGTACCCACATTGAAAGAGTCCCAACTCTCGGAATGAACCAATCATGTCAACCGTTCTCAAAAACCCAAGCAATATGTTTATGTATTTATGCAAATAGTCTGCTGGCCAGTGCTTAAGCTGATCACAGGTGAAAACTAGTTACAACACGTGCGTTCAGTGCACTGTTGTACAGCCTGTTGTTGTATGTACTGTATATACCGTATTGTACCGCGGGACATTAGCATTCCGTACTGAACTAACCTTATGCAATGCGTGAAAGATTGAAAACTGTGTGATACAATAACATGTACGAACTATGAAGGTTATCGTATCGCTGAGGAATGTGACGGTAACATTTCTAGATGTTTCACCTTGGTTTGTCTCGCTTTTAACAATCACTTTTTAGGACAGTGTTAGGCGTTTATTGAAAATGCAATATCGTACCAAAATAGTTATCGATAAAAACTTTTTGTACAAATTAACAGAAATCACTGCAAAATATATACATATCATCTTCAAATAAACACCCATTATGTATAAAAATGTTGTTTACATGGTTTCTATCTCAAAAATCAATCACAGAAACATTGAAAAGTTAAGACCTCAGCATATTCTTAAAAAAAAAAAACGTTGTGGAACTGGTATTAGGCCTACACTGTATGCCTTACGAAAATCGGCTCCAATTCTTCTTAAAATTTTAAACCCCCACTTACTTCTTATAAAAGTTGTACTGAAAAGGCATTATTTTGGTAGCATTATATGGACTTCTAGACATTCAGAAGTCCATATATGATGCATATTATCCAATTTCTAGTCTGCTTCAATCATCGTGACGAGTGTTGTCACTCTGAAGAAAGAGTGATAGCCTAGATGGTATGTGTGTACATAGTATAGTAGAATACTGTACAGTGAGGTGTATGTAGTTACTGCACTGTACATAATCTGATGGATCTGGCAAGACAAGTCTGTCAAGTTTACTTTAGACTTTCTGAACGAACAAATTAGTGAGAAAAACCTCATAGTTTTGTTAGTAATTTGTCAATTAATGATTGTTTGATATAAAAATTCAGATTCAGTCTTCCTTTTGAGGAAACTTAACACGATGTTTGAGGATTTAACATCTTATGATTTTTGTTGTCTGAACATCGTAAGCCATCAAGTAAAAAGTTGAAGTATTGCGCAATGCCTCTGTACTCCGCGAATCAAGTGGTTTTTTTGTTCATGGAAGGATTTTTGGGTAATTGTTATCACAATATTAATGTTTTAATAAGTTTTATCATAGCTGACTGCCTGAAACTTTAATATAAATGAAATTTATTAACTTTTTGTGGCTGTTTAATAAAAAATACTTGGATGTTTGATAGTCATGTTTAGCTTTTTAATAGTTCATGTACATTATTGAAAAAACTTAATATCGATATATCGATATAGGTCAATATCGAAATATATCGAAATATCGATATATCGCCCAAGCCTACATAGTTTGCATCATATTTAGATTTTAAAGGGTCACTTCTAGGTGAAAAAGTAATTGCCCGGCGGGCAGGTCACTTTGACAATCCACTTGCCCGGACATGAGTTTTGGTTGCCCCGGGCGTCCAGACAGGCGATTTGTCGAACGCTGCAAACAGTATGGCAGACAGTAACTAGCTTTCCACAATGGGTTTTACTGTGTCAGGCTACGGGTGACACTGGCATTCCGCCACAGGAAAAGAATGTCTCTCTTGTAAATTTGCAAAAATTGTTGATTTAAATGATGAAACTTTGGTATATTTTGTTAGATAAATAGTCATTCCAGATAAGAATAGTAAGGACTTTATGTGTAATTGTAATTTTTGAATGATATTTCATGTCGGAAATGGTACGGCACTTTCATTTTCATTGCCATAAAATTTGTTCTAGCAACACTCGAGGTGGTTGCGGCAAATGATCATAATTTATGTATGATGATTATATGATTATTTATATTGCCTAATATTTTTGATGCGTATTTCGTCTAGAGCTGTGACCGTTTAGCGTGTACGCGCTACTCGCTTGTAAATCCTTGTAAACATTTACTAAATACTTCATTGCGAGTAATCGTTTTTCATAGTCAGTCTTGCCATTGAAAATCAACATGATCATTCATGATTTAAATCACACACATTCGGCTGACAAAATTCCAATCCATGACTTTTTACAAACTGTAAACCCGATAAGCATAGGCCTAATCCTTTTTAAATGTGAGAATTACAAATGCGCAGTAATCACCTATGAATGGGGATATTTTGCACTTTGATTTCGCGAAAATCTGCGTTGGCAAACTTGTGAAATGCACAGCGAATGTGCAGCAGTAAACAGTGAACAATAGACCTACTGTAGGTCATAATTAATAAGGCTTTAGAAAATCCCACTCAACCAAGGCCCGTTTTACAAGCTTCTGTTAAATCGACCAACAAACACAGTCAAAATACGTAAATCGTAACAATCAGTACATTTACTTGTAAATATTACCTGATTTTGCAAGAAAGATAAATATTGCAAAATAAACAAACATAAAAAGGTTTTGACAGAGCTGAAATTCTAGGTGCTTTGCTCAAAACTACACTACGAAGTTATGAATATCAGTCCTCTCGAAAAAAATTCTTGTCCATGATTGTCAGAGTTTTCCAAAAGGAAGAATTCCCGTAGTTCACGTTAATAAAGTAATGATTGTTAATGATATTTAAATTGTAGAAATGAATTATATAATATGAAAAATAGAATTATGTGTAGTCCTTAAAGCTTTCTCTGAAATCATGGCTTATAAATGACAAAATAAAGTAATGAAAAGTAGTACGGGAAGGAAGTCGCTTGAATTGTTTAAATATGTAGGAAGATCATATATAATGTAATTTACAACTAAGAACGGAATGGGTGTGTGTTGAGGAAGGTGGTTTCAATAGTCGAGTAAGTTGCAGAAAAAATGTTATTTCCTGAAATAAATATAAAATGGGTGGGGGGATGAAATTGGCTGGTTTTGCAATTATATTTCTGTTTTAATGTTAATGTAATGCTCAACAAATTGTAAAGTGCATTTGTAGGGGATTTTGATATATTTCCCAAATACATTAACATTAGTATATCACCACTTATACATGAATTCATTAGCTGAAATAAGTCAATGAACTGTAGGTCAGGGGCATTGCGGTAACCTGCAAGAAAGAAATTATTCAGGTTTGCATTGACAGCTTATATCGGACTTTATTATGGCCACAATTTCATACCTCTTTAAATGACTTTCAACTTATATCTTTAACTGGAGCGACTATGCCTTGCCGAAAAGAATAGGATACAAAAATATTTTAACCTTTTTACGGAGCATTGTTTAATAATCCCAGTTTAAGAGATGTGAAACAGTTCTTGTTCAGCATTTTTTTGTGGATGAATGGGTCATTCCATCTATATCTGATGGACCAGAGCTCGTCAGGCCATCGTCTTGAATATGGCCAATTTTTTGTTTGTGTACCAAGCAAACGAACTACATGAAATTGCACCACAAAATGACATACTGAAGATGTTATTAAAAACCAACTAATATTTGTGAAACTGTTTCTCCATATTCCATAATTGTAGGATTTTAGCTTTGGACCATTTACTGTATTGAGGTGCCCTTTAGAAAATGAAATATTTTCTTACAGAAGACAGCTGATCTTTGGAATACTAGATACCTCATAAAGGCTTTAAAATGAAACATCAAGGTCCATTTTTCTTATATTTTTAGGGTTGGGTCTTTGACAGGCCATTTTTGAAACATAAGTATGCTATTGACCTAAGATTTGGTATATCACCATAATAGTTGGTTTGTTTTGTACACACACAAAATTGGCCAAATACAAGACGAAGGCCTGACGATTTTGAAAAATTTGGGTCAGTGTTATACGGAATGACCCGAATATCATGTATCATATTGTTATTACAAGTGCTCTGAATTGAATTTGTAATTTGCAAAAAGAGTCCTTTCATAGATACGAAATTGTCCGTTCTCCTGCTACTTTTTCTCAAAAATATTTTGTTCCGTTATAATTAAAAGTAAGATAATCAACATAATGTTTAGCAATTCCGTCTTTCTTTTACCGTGAATTAATCATGATATTATATTAAAAACATACAAACCTGCCAAACCATTACCTTCACAAAATTATGAGCAAAAAATGGCTCTATACACACATTTTGAAAAACTCAGACAATCCCGGACAAAAGTATTTGGCACTTTTTCCCTTCTCCTTATACCCCTCTTGAATGTCGCAAATCTATTACCAAATGCTTTTCTTGAAATTGCATACCAAGATTGAATAGAGGTGGAATGGGAAAAAGTGCCAAGACTTTTGACCCTGATTGTAGTGTAGTCTTAAGCTGTTTTAAATCTACTGTAAGTTTACTATTTCTAATAACACTTGTATTGTTAACTAACTATTTTTTCTTCTCTTTTTTTCATGCTTTTGTTACGCTCGGTTGGTGTTTATGTCCTTTAGACGTAGAAAGATTTTTGTGTACTTAACCTATCTGATACAGCATTACATGATGAATGGCCTGATTTTCATTATTGCTATGAACATCAAAAACTTATCATTTCCAAAGACATATCATTTCCAAAGACATATGTCTAGGATTCCCCTTTGATTATATATTCATTATTCAAAGTTTGCTTATTTACCCTAGTGTAATATTGAATTGGAAGGATTTCTTTCGGATATTGGGAACTGGGAACTGACCCTAATTTCGTTCTTATGATAAATAGGTCTATGCCTAAATAAGTACTCATTAATGTGAAGGTTCATGTGGACTGATTACTGAAAACTCAAATAAATGTTGATAAATAAAGATTCTGTTTCCATTATTCTTCACAGATGACATACATTCTTAGGATTGTCTGATGGTGTCAAAAGAAAAGGAAGAAGTCTTCTTTGTTCCTTACTGACAGTAGCACAAAAGGATATCATGATTTGGGGTAAGCTAATATTGTCTTTGATGGAGGATTGGTTTGCTGGTGCCAATGTTGTTGCTGTTGTTGTTTACAATGTTGTACATCCTGAAAGCCCTCTTGTTAGGAGTATTTATCATGATGTCTGTGGCGAACCAGTATGTGTCGGAAGTGATTTAAAAAGGGTGTGACATTAAACAAATCTTTTTATTTGCAGATTGAGATACACATACTGTATCCCATGTAAGTTTGATTTCTTCTGACTTGCAAAATATTGGGATTAGGACTGTTTGGTAGGTAGAGGATATTGGTGGGGTAAGATGAGGTAATGGATTTAGAGGGAAATATGTTGGGTAGAAAATAGCATGAGTGGGAGTTGGAAGAATTAGTGATTGATTGAAGAGCAAGTGGAAAATGTATGCTTCAGAGGGAGATTGGAAAAAGTTACTGGATGGTAGAGGAGGAATGGCTGTTAGTAATGTGTGTGCAAGACGTTTTATCACTAGTGAGGGTATTTTTATGTTATGTGATGCCTTGTTATCTTTGCTTAATGAAATGTATGCCAAAAGTTGCCAGGTCGGTGCTACGAAACAGTGGTAAAATAAATCTTGAACATATCCAGACAGAGTTCATGTTCATTACTTTGGGGAAATTGGGAACCAAACTCCAGACACAATAATTTGAAAGAGAATCCAAATTGAGTGAAATTGCTTGCATTTTCAGTTTGCTGCACATTTATAAAGATTTTTAATTTGTTAAGTTCAGTTCTACTACTGATCGTGTGTTGTCTGTCATCTCCAAGAAGGTGCCAAAACTCCTCTTCTAAACAAATATAAACATTAAATTCAATCTGATATTGGTTGGGTGTGAATGATTAGAAGTGTGTTCATTTTCACCAATGTTGAATTGTTTTTTTTCTTCTTTTTGAGCAGTGTTTGTATTTTTTTTTCATTTATTAACCCTTAAAAGCCTGAGTCTCCCATGACCTGTAGAAACTGCATGTTTGAGAAACTTTTTAGATGATACTTACTTTTCACATTTCCCTTTCTTTTGCTATCGTTTACTGATTTACCTTTGAGACTGCCTCCTGCGTATTTTACTATTTTTACACAGTTTATGAAGTAAAAAAATGTGTCTGTAAATTCTTTCCTTTGTTTCACCTTTTTTTTGTGAAGGGGCTATGTATAAACATAGTAGCTTATTTGAAAGATCGTTTCAAGAGATTTCAAGCAGGGGAAAAAATAATTTCCTTTTTTAGGAGTAAAGTTTTTTTTAAATAAAGCAAAAATGGTCCAATTTTTTTTTTTAATTTGAGAAACATTCTGGCAAGATTTGATTAGATTTGCAGTATTTGATATGGCTTTGACCAAAAATAAAGTCAAAACTTTTTTAAGTATACCCCTAAATTATTTTTTATATTGATCAATTTTGGGAAAATCTGGGAGGAAAAATAAAAAATACTCATGTTTGGCTCTGTTTTACTCTGAAAATTTCAATTTGACCCCCTCAAAAATGCTTAGAATATGAAGGAATCAAAGGAGTTCTTTCACATGATACAAATTTTTTTTACCTGTATTAGTTTCGTACTGTGTAGTCCCCTGTATCAGTATGGTACTGTGTAGTCCCCTGTATCAGTGTGGTACTGGGTAGTCCCCTGTATCAGTGTGGTACTGTGTAGTCCCCTAAATTATTTTTAGATAATTGCAGTGCCAATTCAAGAATAGTATTGTTGATTTGGCTTTTAAGGTTTAGTAAGGTAAGGTAGACAAACTAATAAGCAGTTGTAATTCTTTTTTTCTTCAGGTCTTACTTTGAAACCTGGTGAGTTGCATGCAGAAACCATCAAGGATGAGGTCCAGCTGTCCATGGCAGCCCTGGAGAGCAGGACTCAAGGTATGTTCTTAACCCTTCAACTCCCAATGGTGTCTAAGATACAGGTGTGGTTTTAGGAACTATTTAGAAAGAGGGCTTTTTATTTCTCTTCATTTTCTACTCTAACATTTTTAACTTTACTGAAAGCAAAGACTGGTTTTTCAGTTGATGTACAAACGAACATGTAGATTTTATGTAATCATGTTGCATATCTGGTGTCAGAAACTCCTATATTTATGGGGTTTTTCTTTTTTGTGACTAATGACTTATTTTTGATATAATATTTGAATTGTTCAGAATGTTTTGTTTCATGTTATTAAGCTTGGACGATATTTCGATATTGACCCATAACGATATGATGGCCGATATTAAGTTTAAGGGTCTTATCGATATTATGTTTTTTAATAATAATACACAATACATGAACTATTAAAAAGTTATACATGACTATCAAACATCCAAGTATGTTTCATTAAACAGCCACAAAAAGTTATTAAATTTCATTTATATCAAAGTTTCAGGCAGTCAGTTATGATAAAACTATTAAAACATCAATATTGTGATAACAATTACCACAAAATCAGTCAGTGCCCAGCCTCGCGGCAATGAAGTGTTTTGATGTCATCCTTTTTGCACAGGACTCCGCCCACTTTTAGAATTTCGCAGTTTTCGCGAAACCGGTCACTGGAAGAGACAATTTTCTGTCACGTGTGATGTCACCTGACAATGTTGTAGCAGTAAACTTTCTAAGCTAGTTGGGATTTTGCTGATTTTTCTTTTCATTGATATTCAATTTTTCATATTTTTGGACTTCCAATTTTGCATAATTGTTGTTTGGATTTGTGTACTAAAATATTGGCTCAATTTCTGCACCAAATTCATGCAGAGCTCCTGACCAGCTTCCTTCAAATTGAAGTAAAATTGATTGATAATTCATTAGATGACAAAATAAGCTTTCTGCCAGTACATAATTTGTATGGGCCCGGTGGCGATTAGTGACAGTGTTTTGAAGTTGAAAATGGCCACCATTACAGAGATTAGCAAAAGATTTTACGTGGATTAAGAGTAAGTTAGTGTGGTAGCTAGGATAAGATTCATTTTACATGCATTATCATTTACTCTGACCTAGCCCAGGGCGTAGCTGTTAAGTGTCATTTTTTTTTTTTTAATATATGCAGTGTTGAATCCAAATATTAGTTAATCATAAGCATATTTGAAATGTGGTGTTGTATAGTGAAAGACCAGTGATTTTTTTTATCATTGTGTAGGTTGAAGTGTGAGCAAGGTCTGTTGTGAAAATGAGAATAGTGTGTCCATAGTTACAAATCAACCATGGATCTAGGTTCTATATTTACAGGATAAAATTAACAATCAGGTTATTTTCAATGTCAACCTGGTGTGTTGCAGTGTTGGTATGCAGTATTTTTAATATTGTCGTGAAATACCGCATTAGACAATGAGGAAAAGCCTTAGCTTGAGGACTTAAATAAGCAATCTGAGTGGTTGTGAAAACTTCCCTTTTAAGTGTGTGTTTTCATTTTTCCAATTAAGTGTTTCATTGATCTCTAATTTCTGTTGAAAAATTTCTAGTGGCACTACTTATATACATATGTACCTTGTATGGGGTTGTTTTTAATAAAAAGTAAGTTGTAAACATTTTTGTTTATTGTTTGTAACAGTTGAAGAACAGTACTGCATCTGTGTATTCTGTTTATATTTCAAGGGTATATGTATATACAGTATATAGTGTCAGTATCAGAAGTAAATCAAATGTTGAAGAAAAAGTGTCTCCTGGGCATAGTATTGCCAATTTTTATTGTTGCAAGTTTATGCTATAGTGCAAGCATGGATATATAGAACACCAGTGAAAGTGCACATTTGGTCTTTTAGTATATCATGCTATGTTATACAACTAGCCAGTATGCTACATAGGCCTATGCATACAATGCATGTATGATTATTATTCACTGTTATGTTTTAGGCTATTCTGTTAATTATGTGATTTTCTAAGGTAAATTTTATTTTCAGTGCTTCGGTTTAGAGGTCATTCTCACACTGTGAGTCTAGTGTTTTTCTGACCCAGGTCCATAAAAAAACAAATTGAATATATACAAACAATGCAGAAAGCACACACTGTATGTACGCGCAAGCCCAATACAACACACACACACTATAGTATAAAAACAACATGTACCTAAGGCATCAATAACAGATAGTAAGCCTACACAGAAAACTAAAGTAAGCTGTCAGTCTTTACCTGTACTGTTGCTCCTTGCATTATTTTCTTCTGAATTTGGTACTTCAAAATCAGTCGTGATGCGACCACTTGGGAGTTCAAGTCCCTTCGTGTCCCAAACGGTTGTGGCACGACCAGTTTAGACATACACTTTTCAAAAAAATATTTTGCTTTGTTAATTAGGCCCACAGCAGTGATTCTGGTAAGAGCTTGAATAGTTCTTTCAGAAAATGAAACTCTTTGATGGTAGTTACATGTATGTTGAAGATTTTTGAGATGAAATTGGTTGAAATAGAGAAAATTTTAAAAATGCACAAAATTTAAATAAAAAAACATATTTTTTTTCTCTTCAAAAACTTACTTGCCATACTTCCAGACCTTGCTTTTGCTTGAACTGTGAGGAACTGTCTGTCAAAGACATCGATGTATCCAATTTTGGTCGAATTTTGACTACCCTTATCATCAATATCTTTTTTGGCAAAAGTTGTGCAAAATGTCATTATTTTTAGCCTTTTTTAAACAATTTTTTGACAAAATTCGTAGTTCCTGATTGCAATACAACTGCTCTATGCAAAAAATATTGTTATGATTGTTATTTCACACATTTTCAATTGGAAAAAAAACAACCACTCCCTCTTTGTCCACACCAAAATATAAGTTTAAAAAGCAAATCTACATGCAAGTTATTAGGCAGTGTGGTGAAGCGGTAAGCATGCAGGAAGTTAACGTGAATGACCCAGGTTTGAAAACCAAACTGGATGCGTGGCTTTGTTTTTTTGCGAGTAATCACTTTGGTGATTATTTTTTGTTTATTTTCATTGTTTTTGCATGTTTTGCTTTGAGAAAAAAAATTAGACTGGTATCAATGAAAAGGAATTTTGTAATCTATATATGTAAAAACAAATTCTCTGTATTTCCATTATTCACAAGAAAAAAACAAGCTCAAAAAAGCTCAACAAAATTGACCAAATTTTGCCTCAAATTTGCCTATTTATGTCAAAATTTTCTTTACTTGACTTTTTTTATTAAAAAGTGTATTGTCTTAGCATCCATATGAATCAAATTTGTAGTGATAGACAAATGGAATGTTGGGAAATTAATTTTGAGTAAAAAGTTCTGAAAAATTGCAGTCGCGTTTTGAATTGCGTGGGACACAAAAGGTTAAGTAAAGAAGAAACAAATTTCTTTTTGTTACATGATATTGCTTTGTGGTTTCTTAAAAATGGAACACACAGAGTATGAAGGACGGGTTAGCACTTGTTTATTGATTTATTTATTTCCACTTCTTTAGATGAAATACACCAGAAACAATGGATATTTATGTGTGGAGACCATAATAAGCATATAAAAGGTTTTACAAAGATTGTTCTCCATATACAGTATTATATGAAAAATAATTTTAAGAGACATACGGAATTAAATGGACATATGGATATAACACAAAAATAAATATAAGCGATATGAAAAAAAACCCAACAGTACAGTTTAAGCTTACAAAAGGATAATAGACCTCACCCCACCCAATCTGACCTCAATCACACCCCAGCCCCCCAAAAAAACTGGATTTTCCTTTCACAAAGACATTTAAGTTAGGCATATAAGGATAATAAATAGGTGTTAAGCTTTTTAAACATGGATAAAGAGGAAGAAGTTTTCATTTTACTATCTAAAGAATTCCACATTCTTGTTCCAGCACACCTCACTTAAGAATATGCAAGACAAGTAGTGTGTAAGGCTGGGTGAGATTATTATTTGGACATTTCGAATACTTATGCGAACTACTATTTAGCATGAAATGTTTTTGAAAACAGGTTGGTAAAAGATTGTGATGGTGCTGGTAAACAAAGATGAAAAGATTGTAACTGTATAGGTCATTTAAGGTTAACATTCTTAAATGCTGAATGAAATAAAGGTTGACAGTGAGCTTTATAATGGGCTGTTGGAATAATTCTAACAAGAAGTTTCTGTAGAACAGATCATTTTTCAAGAGTAGAACTAGCAGAATTTCCCCATAATAGTATATTATAATAATAGTATATTAAAATAATAGTATATTATAATAATAGTATATTATAATAATAATATATTATAATTAAGAATCGGAAGAATAAGGGCATTGTACAACAAAAGTAAAGTATTACTAGGGAGAAAATGCCTGAGGCAACTTATAATACCTACATTTTGGGCCACTTTTAGTAATGGTTGAAACATGCTCTTTCCAATTGTATTTATTGTCAATATGAATCCCTAAGAATTGTGTGCTTGTGGATGAATATGCTTTTGATTATCAAGAGTTACAAAAAACTTAGATGGATCTACACAGTTTTATTGGTAAAAATAATAATATTTTTTCTTTACATTGAAGGATAATTTGTTTGCATTGAACCAAGAGCATATTTTAGAGAATTCTGACAAAGCAATATTCAAAGCATTTTCAATTTTATGATCCTGAAGATATATGGTTGCATCATCAGCAAAAAGAATGTAATTGAATTTGCTAGAATATTAATGAATATCATTTTTTATAGAGTATGAATAACAGTGGGGCCAAAATTGAACCTTGTGGAACTCCTAGGTTCATTTTTGTATGTGATGAATTAAAAGTTATTATAAGTCACAAATTGCAAAAGACTATTTAGATAACTCTTGAACCAGTTATTACCTATGCTGCGTACACTATAATTATATAACTTCTTTAACAAAATATTGTGGTCAATAGTGTCAAATGCTTTCGACAAATCAATAAAAATACCAATGTATGTTTTTCTTACTATCCATGCCCTTTACATTATCATCAACAAGTTTTAAAAGGAAAAAGCATAAAATTTGTTTTGAAAAGGAATAACAAATTATTTGTTCATCAGGAATTCTATCCTCAATAATTTGCAATTTGTATGTATGTGAATGTGGGAAGGGGAGAAAGCATAAGTTTGAATGAGTTTTAAATATCACCACCATAGTAAAATAATGATTATTTATGCACAAGGTCTATTAAGGTCTACAGTTAGTATGTCATGTCTTTATGACATAATCTTGGAGTGTCTGGACATACTACAAGTATAATATCCTCTGAGTTCTGGTCGTTATACGAGTTGGCACATAGAGTGCATACACCTTTGCAGCTTCACACTCTGGCCATTACAGTATAAGTCCTAGGAAGCTCACCCAATGTGCTTCATATATATATATATATATATATATAATTTATGATTTTGAATTAAAGAATTCACTGTTTCATTTGTAACATGGTGTGAAAGAGTCCATTATTTCTTACAATATCTGTTCCATGACAAGGGTAGCATTAGCTTCTATCGTTCCAGCAAATGCTGATCTCAGCTCCATTTTCATCAGTTCTATTTTCCATCTTTATTTATGTTCAGAGAGCACAGAGGTGACAGATTACAATCAAGTAATTGTTCAAACGGAATCAGCAGAGTATGTCTTGTGCACTCTTGTGCATGGCTCCCTATTTCAGCAGTATTTGGATATGAAACTGATGCCAGGAGAGCAAGTCAAATTTTGTGTCCAAGGAAAATGTAAGAAAAGCATCTTTTTCTTGTTTTATTTGTCTCTTAAAGGAGTCTCAATTCCAAAATCTGAACTTTTTATCATGGTTTATGGAATCAAGTTTCATTGCATTTTTCAATATACAATCTTATGATCTTATGATCTCTTATGAAAGTTGATTGCTTAAGATAAGTTTTACCCCCAAAATATTTATGGCTGAAATATTTGTTAATAACAATGACTTCACCTGCACACAGTATATTCCAAATAAGAACACAAAAGAATTTATCATATACTTCTTTAACTAAATAATATAGCACATTTATGTTGTTGCTCATCTTTTGTATAAAGCATTAACCACTGTTCTGTTCATGATTTTTTTCTTTTCACATACCCTTTTTACATTGTTTTTTAATCAAGTTGGGGGAGATCATGGCAAAAAATAGTTTTGTCTTTATGTGAAATTATGCATATATCTCCCCACTGGCTCAGTAAAACATAGATTCATGTTTTAAAAGTGAAATTCTAGCATTTTGCATTTCTGTTTTACCACAGAATGATTATGCATCTTTGAGAATGTTCAAAGAATTTATAAGTTAGGGTTCATTCCAGTTGTTTCAATTTCCTACAATTTAAATTCTTTTATGATCGTTTGTTTTGCAAGATATTCAACCATTTTGTTTATGTCAAAGTTTGTTTTTATGGTTTTCAGATACAGTACATTTAACCGGGTATTCTACCTGTTTACCAAAGGGATACTCTATTCATGCACCATCCACAGGGGAGAATGACGAAAGCAATATTTCAAGTCTCCCTTCAGCAGATGGACAAGCTGATGACAGTGGCTGGCAAGTAGATAATGTCCAAGGTAATTGCTCCATTTTGTTTTATATATCTGTGTGTAAAACATCTTTATTTTGCTATGAATACATGAATGGGTATGTATTGTAATGTGCGGACACATGTATGAGCTCATTAGACCTAACCTGATTCATTCATCAACCTAGGGAATTTCTTCAGTCCTTCCTAGCACTAGGTGAATAGAAGCGAATGGAGTTAACGGCTCGTATAGCATACGTAGTACGTTAACACTATCGTATATGACTCCATTATACTTTTAGCTATTCCAACAAGGACGTGTACTGAGTATGGCAGTAGTCCCCCACACGTAGCGACTAGCTTCGTGGCTCCGTGGTGAATAGAAGTATACAGAGGTAACAGCCCATATAACATATGTGGTACGTAAACACTATCATAGATTCAGGCAGTTCCATATCACTGATAGCTATTCTTATAGGGACGCGTACCGCGTACGGCAGTAGTCCCCTCATGTAGCCACTAGCTTTGTAGCTCCATGGTGAACAGAAGGAAACTGGGTGGACGTCTCGTAGAACATATGTAGCACGTTGACACTATTGTAGATTCATGCAACTCTATGATACTTTACAGGGACGCTTACTGAGTACGGCGATAGTTCCCCTCACATAGCCACTAGCTTTGTAGCTCCGTGGTGAATTGAATTTAACTAAGTTGACGGCTCATGTAGCATTCGGCTAATACGGTATGCATTATAGGTTAACACCCTTATCTAATTAACTCCACGTAGGTTAGTTTTTGGCATAGGCGGCCGCTTGTTAGACAGTCCCACGATCATGGTAGCTGTAGTTAACGCATTTATAAAGCAGTATCACGCGGCTTGTGGCTTCATGGCATGTTAGTTAAGGACCTGTACAGCATACAGTATCAGTTTTCCCCACATCCATAGACATTGGCTCCACAGTCCCAAGGTTGTAATAACCTTTCGCAGTTAACTGCCCATATAACATATGCCATAGGTTAACGCCATATCTAATTAACTTAACACAAGTTAAGAGGCGATTATGAGTAGCCAGCGGCAACGCGGCTTCACAACTGCAACAGCCTGTTCTAAGTTGACGGCGCATATAGTTTATGCAGGAGGTTAACATCTTTCTGCAATAACTTAATACGGTTAATGGCCAACGTCTTTGTTAATCGCCCGTATAGCATATGCGGTACGTTAACGAGACACTAAAAAAACATAATAAAGTCTATAACCGGACGAACTATAGCCACCGGCTCCGCAGTTCCACGGTTGCAACAACAGGTCCAAAGTGGCTACGCAGTTCCACGGTTGCAACAACCGGTCCAAAGTTGATGGCCCGTATAGTATATGCCGCACGTTAACACTATATTGGATCGGTTGTAAATTCTTTACGTTAACGATGTCTGTTAATGAGATATTAAAATACCTTAACAAACTTAATAGCCGAACAGGCTGTAGCCCCCACGGTTGCAAGAACCTGTTCAATGTTACGGCCCATATTAATTACGGTGCACGTGATAACACCATTTAGATTAATCTAATCAGGCAAATAGACTTTCATTAGTTAACGGCCCGTACTGCATACGGTGCTAGTTATCTCCAGGGCTGTAGCCAACGACTTACGGTTCCACGGTCTTGCGACTCAAAATTGTCTTACAGCTCAAAGCCTTATGCAGTTAGCAGCTCGTGTAGTATACGGCATATGTTATTAGCCTGCCATTTAAGTCTTTACCCAGAGTTAGTAGTTAGACCCATAAGGGTCTTCTCCCAGCCTCGGATCAGTCAAGGGCTCTAGGATAGCTGTAGCAGCCATCCATCAAAACTTTCCAGTCGGGTCAACAGTCACAGACTCAGAACCATTGGAGAAATTAGCCAGTGCACTTTCTCCCAAAAAAGGTCATTTTCATCTTTCAGCTTGAGCCGGTACTCGTACCGCCACTTTCCGTGTCTTAAAACCCACCAGAAAACGGGGTATGGTGCCCCGTCTTGTGTCTTTAGAATTGCTTTAAAAGTAGGCAGCCGATGCACGGTGTTACAAAACGATCTTTGTTTTGTTACGGAGATCTCATTGTACTGTGTCGCGAGACACTATCTCATGATGGATCGTCCAAAGCGATCTCTTAAAATGGCCGCCACTGTTTATGAAACAGCAAGGGTATGCACTTAGATTAGAGGCATAGCCTTATTCACGCCATAAGACGTGAGGAAAATGCATGTCAATTTTATTCCCTTGTATTTGCCTGACCTTACGAAGTTTGTGTTACCCCTGCTAACTTTTGCTTTAGCAAAGTTGCATGCTAACAATTTTTTTCTCTGTTCGGGAATTCAGATTAGCTAACACATGCTTTATTCCCTATTGTGTAATTACTAACCAGTTCTGTCTCGTGAACTAACTTGGTGAGTTGCGTTGTGTTATTTTGGACACTACTATGATGTTTGTATCGTGTCCGAACGCTTTTTTGATTGGCATGTTTTCTGAGTTACTAATTCAGGTCCAAGCAGCGATTGCCTCAATTACTGATAACGGGTAGTGACCTGTTCGGTTTGACTGTGACTAGGAGTAATTTACTATTGTTTAGTAATTCCTATTCAGAGGTTTTTTCCTCCTTAAGAAGAGAAGGAAGCTAATCCTGTAAGTAGGACAAAATTGGTGCGAGTTTTAGGACCAGCCTTTTGTATGGGCTTTGACTGAACCCCATTCCTTCCAATCCTCAGTTGCAATCTGATTGCATATTTATAGCATGGAAGGTAAGATTTAACTTGAAGTAAATTTAAGCCGCTAAGCGTAGCAGGGATATTTACGGGAGTTATACTTACCTTCCATTTGTCCCGGCTCGCCTCTCCTCTCGTTCAGGCCTCGGTGGAATGTTAATTGAGAGATGTTAGAGGTATAGGACTCACCAGTAATTAAAATCCATAGGGGCAATATTGTTACGGTCAATAAGAGGCAACACGATTTTTCGTGATTTCGACAAAAATTGCATATACCTCAAATGAAAACTTCCAGAAGTCGAATTATTATCTTATTTATCATATTTCAGCAGAAAAACAAAATTCTACACCCAAAATGGCTGAAAATTAAGTATTTTTGTGAAAAAAATTGGCCTTCACATTACGCTATAAAAGTGCCCATTCCTTGAAAATGTCAATGTCATTCTGGGAGTTTTCAGTTGAATATATGCAATTTTTGTCAAAATCACGAAAAGTCGTGTTTTCTCTTATTGACTGTTATGATAGTGCCCCTATGGATTTTTATGTTGGGTGAGCCCTATATTGGAGGTTAGGGCTGGGTTGGTTACTACGTTTTAAGTTCAGTAAGAAGTGCGATAGAATCGGGTCATTGGACCAGATTGCACATTTATAGCATGGAAGGTAAGTATAACTCTCTTAAATATCCCCGCTACGCTTAGTGGGGTAAATTGGGATGAAGGTGGGACAGCATGGGGGACAAGATGGGATGAAATATGGGACAAGGTGAGATGGCATGTGGGATAGGGTGGCATGTGGGATATGGTGGCATGTGGGATAGGGTGGCATGTGGGATAGGGTGGCATGTGGAACAGCATGCCAAGGAATGTGGGACAGTATGTCATGGCATGGGGGAAGGATGGGATGACATGTGGGACAGAGTGGCATGGCATGTGGGAAAGGATGGCATGTAATGGAAGTAATCTAGATTTCATGTGGGATGACATGTGCAACAGGTTGGGATAGCATGGAATGGCCTGTGGGACAGGGTGGGATGGCACTACGACCTATTACATAAAGAGGGATAGCATGTGGTATGGCACGTGGTACAGGGAGGGATGGCATGTGGGACAGGGTGGCATGGTATATGGGACAAAGTGGCATGGTATATGTGACAGGGTGGTAAGTCATGGTAGGATGTCATCTTGTTTGCTGGTTTGATGACATGGGTTGTGTGGTGGAATGGCATCGGATTTTCATATATAATTTCCTGTAGGGAGGGAAGTAGTATGGTTTGGCATGTGGAACAAGAGAGTGGGATGGCAGGTGTGACAGTGGCTGGAAAGCATGTTATTAGCGACGAGGGGATTTGTATCGCAACGAGGGGATTGGTATCGTTTGCGATGTCTGGTTTTATGTGACGTGCGTATTTTATGTTCTTGTGTTGTTTATTTAAATCGCCATGAGCGTCTTGTTTATGGCGGATACCGGTGCTGTAGAAATCTTTATTATTATTACTACTACTACTACTACTACTACTACTATTATTATGTGTTTCATATTTTGTTTCGTTTTGAAATGTCAACAGAGAAATTTACAGAAAGTTAGTGCTAAATTGAGAGAAAGCATAAGAAATGTAAAAATTAGCAATTAGTGTAAAGTGAGGGAAACTATGTGACAGACCGTCAATAGATGGGAAAGTATCAATCAAGATGGAGTACTACTTCCAGAAAAATTGCAAACCTAATTATCAGAAGGGTGTGAATAGACAAGCAAATAATTAAATTCGAGTAACACCCGTTTCATTTGTATCAAACTATTAAATGATTCTTTACCAAATGCTCTTATCACCCCTTTTCAGATTGATTGTGGTTGTTTATTGTGTCATAGAATAAGTTATAATCTCTAAATATTGTCTCTTTATGTACCAGTTGTGAAACAGGAACTAGTTGAAGAGGCTGAGGTGGTAGACGTTTCAGGTGAAGCTTCTTTTGAAGAGGATGGTTATGCTAAACCTGCAAGTAAGCAGAACAGTCATTATTTTCATTTCAAATTAAAATGTATGCTTAAGACCTAGATTTTTTTGTGTGGGCACTGAAATTGAATTTTTCATTTATCGCTTCCTTTAAAAAGTGGTAGAACTTAATAGTGTATGGAATACTTACATTACTACAAGTTTCAAGAATGAAACGGGGTAAGATACTTGTATGTATGTCAATTACCTTTAGCTATGGAATTCCTTAACCCTTACTCTCCCAAGGTTCCAAAAATAGAATAAGCTATTTCTGAAATTTTTGGAAAGAGGATTTTTTCAGCACTTTCTGTTCCATTTGTACCAAAACAAGTTCGACTTATATGAAAGCTAACATGTTGAACTTTCCAAAAATGTGCATATTTTCGAACTCAAATATGCAAATTAGGTCATTGAATTAGCATATTAAGTCTCCAAACATTCTATCTTTATGACACGCTTGTGCCTTGTGGCTAAATAGCAAAAAAATATGGATAGAATTTCTGAATCGTCTTTGGAAAGACCTTTCATTTGATATTATTTATGGATTTTTAGGAATCAGAAGAAAAATAATGACGCAAATATGAAAAATTTGGTACATTTTGACCTAAAAATTATCCCCCGATTCTGTGAATAATCTATCTAATAGTGTATGGCACTAAATTTTCCAAAAAAATGCATTTTCCTCTCCTATGATATCCAAAACTAATAGAATGCAGAAAAACAAGATGTTTACATCATCATTTGCGAAAAATAAAATAAGAAATTATGCAAATGATATGCAAATCAGGTCATTTACCTCATTTATTATGCACGAAACTGTTTTTTGTTTATTTCTGACCCAATTTCAGCCATTACAAGCTTCACAGCTACTTTTATGTTGATAGACTATGCTGATTATCTATTAGACACTTACTTCTGTTCATTCCACACGGAATTCATAAGAAATGTTTGCCGAAAAGTTCCAAATTTGTAAAGTCTTCTGCTATACCTTGTTGCTGCAAATAGAATTTAAAAAAAAAAAAAATTGCAACTATATTCAATCAACTTACTTTAGTTTGGTCTTCCAATAACCAGTTACCGAGACTTCGTGTCGATCCCGGTCACTCTCCACCAGTACTTCCCACAGATGATAGTCTTTATCGGCTGCAGGGATGACCTTCGACAGTTGTATCTCCTGCAGCCGAGCGTTCCGCTCTTCCTCCCTGGTTTTGAAGGCAGCTTTTTTCGCTGCAGTCGGATTTTCTTTGAGTGGTGATGGTGGCGAGACTGCAGCGGAAGGCCTGGAAGAGGGGCCTGGGCTCATCTTCAATGGTCTGTCCCTCTTCCTCTTGGGTTAGGGAGTAGCGGGCGGCTCGTCCTCTTCAAGCATACGCATAACATGTTATCGCATAACATGTTATTGTGGTTTCTAGTAGCGCGGCTCGTCCTCTTCAAGCATAAGCATTACATGTTATCGCATAACATGTTATTGTGGTTTCTAACCTGCCCCACAATTTTGTGGTAACCGTGGGGACAGACTTTTACAGCCGGGAAGCCCGGGGGTACATACAGGGGTCCAAAATGTTTGTTTTATCGATCTAGTCATCACCACAACAGTGGCATAGCCAGGGGGAGGGGAAAAGGATCATGGTCCCAAAAATGGGGCATCAAAATAATGTACCGGTACTAGGCCTATATACAAGCATTTTCCTCTAAATGGGCCTGGGGCACCCCAACATGTGTGTTTTGCCCTAACATGGGACCCCTACTCCACTTTCCCCATAAAATTGTGATTTCGGCCCCTGAAATAATGGAACTTGGATTTTGTGAAATTGGGAATACACATATTTCAGTAGGCCTAAATTTACAATTTTGCCAATGGGAAATACATATTTTTCAGTCCATTTAGAAATGTTATTATTGGGGTTCAGCTTTCATTTGTTTCTTCCGGGCTATTATAGAAAGGACCTAAATCCTTTTTTTTATATGTGATTTTAGTGTCCCTTTTACTTGTTTATCGTAACAAGCAAAAAATCCCCGCTAATTTATCATTAGAATTCTATAAGCCTTATTTTATTCCTACACATTTACAATGTAGTACTTTTGCTATTTTGGAAGAAAACACTCACCAACTCCGTAATTTGGAACAGATCGCTATCCATCTCAGCAGGCTCTATATTCTCCTCTTCCTCAATCTGGTCGAGTTCTGGTACATCTTCTTCATCAGAAGTACCTTCCGACCCCTCTGAATCATCATTATTCTGAAGAAAACATAGGAGTCGGAAGGCACGTTCGACGTTGTATCTCGCCATTTTGTTGTATCGAATGTGGGAAGAAAAAAGAAAGAAAAAAAAAGACTCGAATTGACGTCATCATCAGAGACCTTTTAGGCAAGTAGAGGGGGTGCATCTGTTATTGTAATAGTTCGTCTGAACGATCTATTTCTCCTCTACCCGTAGAGATTTTAAAAATTCCAATACAATATTTGGGCCGGTTTTTATGATTTTTTTGATAAAAAAAGGTCAAAAATGGCCGAATATCACAAATTTTGGCATATTTTCTTCAAAAAAACACAAACATTGACCAAGTACAAGTAAAAATCGTGAAGCAACCAACAATTCAAACTATCTTTATACTTTGCCCGAAGAAAAAAAAATTGAAAAAATTTTCATGTATGACATTCGTCGTAATCTTCTCTTTTTTTTTTTAAACGTTTTTTTAAAAAATGCACTTTTTTGTAACGATTTTACTCAATTTTTTTTAATCTAACCCCCCAACAAAATAACCATATTATGACAGATCTATTCAATCTGGTTTGAATGAACTTATTTGCAGCTCTATAGGATTTTGGGAAGGTACTCAAATGTTTTTTTGGAAAAGGGATCGTAAGCGTCACGGTCACCGTGACGCTGGGAGAGTAAGGGTTAAGGATCAGTGTTTGGCCCTCAGTTGTTTATTGTGTACACTCTACCAATTGTGACATTATTCTAAAATACAACTTAAGCTATCATGTGTAATTTATACGGATGACACACAGCTCTATATTTCTTTTGATTCTTCTCAAGATAATGCATTTCTTTATTAGAGATATATATTCAGGACATTTGTGCTTGTATGAGCAAAAATTTCTTGAAAATGTTTGACAAGAAAACTGAATTCTTGTTCTTCTGCTCTTCTCACCAATTATCACGAATAACGTTACCTTTTATTAAAATTGGCAACTCAGAGATGCCCTCAGCTTCACAAGCCCGGAAGCTTGGTGTAATATTTGATTCTTCAATGACTTTAAAGCCTCATATTTCTAATGTACGCTTTTCTTCATTTCGTCTAAGGAACATTGGCAGGTTACACAAGTAACTAACTTTCAGCGCCAGTGTTATAGTGGGGGACATTGAGACCCCTGTGCAGCCATTCAAATGGGGCCCTCAAGGAAAGTCCAACTTCACCTTAGCTCCAGGCTGGGTTGAGCAATTGTTGATAATTGAAACCCCATGACGCCTGGGCCCCATCATGATAGCAAGGAACAGCCCCCTTTATCTATCTTTCTGGTGGGTCTGACTTATGATTGAAGGGCCTGTCATAATAGCAAGAGGGACAGAAAGAAATTGCCCATCCTGGATATGAAGATGGGCCCTAAAGAGTACACAGGCCCTGTTTGGTTACTGTCTGTGCCTTTTATGTCACTACAAGGCGCTTCGCTGGCCTGCGGCTGGCTTTAGCGGATAGGTTTTTTGTATAATGCTTGCTGGGGGCCCGGGTTCCTTTGCAGCCGCACTGGCCTAGTTACGCCACTGTTCAGCACAATTGGACAGTTACTCCATGCCTTCATCACCTCACACCTTGACAGTGGACTACCCAAGAAAAGTATCATCCCATATAAAAAAATTGAATTCTTTCAAAGAAGTCTTGACACATCACCCCAATTTTGAAGGAACTTCACCGGCTTCCTGTTATTTATAGAATTGCTTTTAAACTTATGTTTGTCTATCTCTGAATAATTGTGCTTCTACTTATGTTAATAATCTCCTTGTCAAGTATAGTCCAACTCATGATCTTCATTCCCACAATTTGCCCATTACAGAATCTAAAGTTAATCCGGTGTGGGATCTTTTACTGTTGCAGCTTCATCTACTTTGTTTATGTCATAAACATTGTCTAGTTATGTGATCAGCTATCAACACCAGTGTACATGTTAATGGTTTGTTAAAGTTGGATAAATGAGTAAGGCTTATTGTTGTAACTGTTATGTTAATGGTATAAAGACTCATTTATTTCTGGTACTCCTTTAGTAAGAGTTTCACCTGTGCGATCATCACATTACAACCAACAACCAATCTCAGAACAGTCACGAATTCAACAGCAGCCTCTGCATAGAACTCTAGCACAGCAGAGGAGACCGCTGGTACAGCACAGACAACAGCACAGACACCAGCAGAGAGCACAAATACAATGGCAAACGAGAGCAAGGAGAAGGTTTACTCCAGGTCAAAGGTCACAGATGGCATTTTCAAGACAAAGAGGTGACTTACTTCAGCAAAGGAAAGTGCAAAGAAACTTGCCTTGTAAGTTTTATTCTGTGATTTACTTTTGTAGCTTAAATTCTGTACTTAGTTTAAATCTTTATTTTCTTAATTGTTTTCACAAATGCTCATTGTAAATACTGAATGATAAGTACTAATGAGGAAGAATTTGTTATTGTGGTGTGGCTATGAGCCCCTATTGCCACCGAGTGAATGGGCTACAAGGGAGGATCTTATTGATTCTCATCAACTACTTGCAGTTTTATGATCTTATAGGTTTCAGCTTTGTATATTAATCTGGAAACAGACATTTTCTTTATTCCTGAGAATACCAATGACAGAAAAAATTGTATTAAAAATGTAATGATAAAGAAGGCAATATTTTACAGCACCTGTATCTGTATCACATATTAAACACTTTTATTTTTACTGAGTTTTAGAAACATGCAAAATATCTGGCTATGCAATTTTTGACAATTTGAATATTATGCCTATTCCCAGAGTAATCAAGCAGCATGCAAGGGCTATCAACCCTCAGATAATTGCACCATAACGTAAAAAGGAGTGTATGACAAAAGAGTTATGTTTCACATATAAAGGTGCATTGTAGTGAGGCATTTCCTCTCTTAAAAGGTCCACCAGAGAGAGGGAGGAAGGGAGAGAGAGAGAGAGAGAGAGAGAGAGAGTGAGGATTCTCCAAATTTTGAACATCAAATATTAAACATCAACAAACCAACTAATTTTGAAAGGATACCAATTAAATAGATTATCATTTTTGCCAAATCAAATAGAAGTTCATGATATTTACTTGTGCTGAAAAGTTGTAATGAAATAATGAAATATAGGCAGCCCTACCATTTGACCTTCATTGACAGCCAATGCCAATTTGTAGGAATCAAAGTTTATTTCAGTGCTACTGCATTTTGCATTGATTACGCGTACTTAGTTTATTATTTGCTTCTTTCATCAATCAGCTTCAAATATGAGGTCTGGCCCAAGAATCAGAGTGCAACCAGCAACGCCTCAACCATCTAGTCACCCATCGCCTGTCCAAAGCATACCACAACACTCTCTTCAACAGCAACAAGTTATTCCACGTAATTGAATATTTTCTCTTTTATTTTCAAACGCACATGCACTACATTAGGTTAGTGAGGCTTCTTTGAAAAACTAACTTTTGAAAGTTGAGTAAATAAATGTTAAAAATGTTAGCCTGTTAGCAGTTTTTGGTTAGCATGCGAAGCATAATGCGAACCTATGTAATTGCAATTTCATCCGTCCGTTTGCAGTTTTTAAAGAAATTTCCTCAGAAATGTTAAAGTTTTTTGAGAATTCCT
Source organism: Chiridota heheva (assembly GCA_020152595.1). Lineage (NCBI taxonomy): Eukaryota > Metazoa > Echinodermata > Holothuroidea > Apodida > Chiridotidae > Chiridota > Chiridota heheva. The sequence goes on along the minus strand of JAIGNY010000055.1, from coordinate 3,051,488 downwards.
CAGAAAATGTTAAAGTTCTTCAGAGTTCCTCAGAAAAAGTTAGTTTCTTTAGATATTTTAATGGAAGGTTAGAATTTCCTTATAAAATGTTAAAGTTTTTCAGGGATACTTAAGATTCGATTGAAGACTAGTTTCCTTAAAAACTCTACAAACATTTGATATTTTCGTAGAAGATAGCTGTAAAATGATATAATTTTTCAATATTTTTCAGAGATCCTCAAGTCTCTTTTGTAGCACTTGAGATTTAAAATCCTTAAAATTCTTCAAAAGTTTTGGGCACCAACTGTTGTATCTGGCATGATTATTAAACTCCACCTTTATTATTGTGGTCATTTACCTAAAGTTGCTACAGTATATGACCTGACCAGACTTTTTTAATTAGTATGTTTAGTCAGGGAGTTTGACAGGATGTGATCAATCAGGGACTGCGATAGCTAGAATGAGACTTCTTATGGAGCCTATGGGATGTCATGGGGATGGGGTGGGATGCCATGTGGGAGATGGGGTGGGATGCCATGTGGGAGATGGAGTGGGATGCCATGTGGGAGATGGGGGGGATGCCATGTGGGACATTGGAGGGATGCCATGTGGAACAGGGTGGAATGCCTTGTAGGATATATGGCAGAATGCCATGCGGGACATAGGGGGAATGCCATGGGGTGGATGTGGGACATGGGGTCCCACCCTATTTCATTAAGTCACTTGCATGTAAGTTATTATATGAACTGACACTTTCATACATAGTATATGCTTAATCAGGGACTGTGATAGCTAGAATGAGACTTCTTATGGAGCCTATGGGATGTCATGTGGGACATGGGGTGGGATGCCATGTGGGACATGGGGTGGAATGCCATGTGGGACATTGGGTGAGATGCTACGAGTAACACACAGTGTGTGACATAGGTTGGGATGCCGTGTGTGACATAAGGTAGGGGGCTATGTGGGACATAGGGTAGGAGGGCATGGGGACATGGGATGTGATGCTATGTGGGACATAAAGTAGGATGATATTGGGAGGGATATTATGTGAAACATATGTTGGTATTCAATGTGGGACGTAAGGTGGAATGCCATGCGGGAGACCAGGTGGGAAGCCACTGATGCAGGACATAAGGTGGGATGCCATGGGGGACATAGGGAGAGATGCCATTTGGGACACAGGGAGGAATGTCATTAGTACATATGGTTGGATTAATGTGGGACATGTACAATGGGATCCATGTGGGAAATAGGGTGTGGGATGCCATGTGGGACAAGGTGGCATGCCATGTGGGACATATGGTGGCATGCCATGTGGGACATGGTGGAAAACCATGTGAGACATACTGTATGGTGGAATGCCATGTGGTAGATATGGTGGAATGCCATGTGGGGCATGGCTTCGGATGTTATGTGGGACATGGGGTGCGATGTCATTTGGGACATAAGATGGGATCCATGTGGGACATAGGGTGGGATGCGATCTGGGTCCTAGGATGGGATGCCATGTGGGACATGATGAAATGCCACGTGAAACAAGAGATAGGATGGGATGTCATGTGGAACATGGGGTGGGATCTCATGTGGGAGATAGATATGGTGGAATACCATGTAGGACAAGGGATGGGACTGAATGTCATGTGGGAAATGGGGTGGGACATGGGAAGTCATATGGGACATATAATGCCATGTGGGACTTAGTGTGAGATGCAATTTTATAATTGGCTGGATCATATGATATGTGTGTCAATTTGCATGGGCCTGGGAATCATGACAGTATTTACTGTCTGGTTCTAGTTATTTTTAGGAAAGAAATTAGTAGTAACTTCAAGATGGTTGTTATTTCCACCATTTCACAAATCACTAATTTAAATTAATTATAAAAAAATCTACCCAATATGTTGGTGTCATTTGTATGTTTCATCTTGTCTTGCGAAGTATTAAAATCTTCAAGGTCATGATTGGCTTTATTGTACCACACATCTACTTTTCAATTTGATGAAAAAGAAATTCTATCATACTTTTTTCCCATTAGTGATACATGTCTTTTCTACACAGAGGCAGTCAGCATGGGTATGCCACCCTCTACCAGCATGCCGGAAGATGTCACCTATCCCATTGCAGTGCAGCAACTTTCAGATATTGCCGGAACCCAAATTCAAGATTTGCCAGGGAATACAACATCTGATTATCCTCCTCATTCCATGACTGATTTGGGAGATGGAATAACATTAACTGATTCCTTAAGGACTTCTATGCAAACATTACCATCAACTTCTATGCCAAATATTCAAGGATCTTCTGACGGATATACCCCAGAAACTTCAATAACTAATATTCATAACAGCTCAATTCAGAGTGTACATGGTACCTCATTAATGGATGTTTCAGGGACATCAGTCGCAAATATGCCTGGACCCTCAAGTGCTCATATGGGAGGGCGTTCAAGTGTAGACATTCCGGGATCATCACAAGATATGAGAGGGCGGCAAGAAGGTTAGTACTTTCATCATTTTTCAGGTAAAATACATTTGTCAGGTTACAAAACATGTTGTCTTCATGAGTGTAAATGTGAATGGAACATTTAGACAATTTTTGGAAATTTGGTTGAAATGATTAAAATTGGGACTGCCTTTTCAAAATGCTCATGAATTGAAGTTTCATTAATTATTCAAGACAAGTCTATAAACATAATGTTAACTAAATTATATTCTGAATGTCCTGCTTTTATCGCTTATTAGCATTGTACAGCTTTCCACATCAGTGTAGGATATACAATGAACATGAAGTATGCATGATCCATGAAGCCATTTCTTGATATTTCAATAAATGGAAATAGTTGCTTCCAATACTAGATAGAAATAGTTGTTCTCTGAAGCCTAGGAAGAACATATTTGTTTGGTATAGTTAATCCTTAAAGACCTAGAGCCCCATTTAGAATATGCAATTTTTAGATGATATTTGGTAAGTTCCAGGTCACAAATTAAAATTATTAATGTTTAGCCTTAACTTACTCCAAAATCTCAATGCGGCTTCATCAAAAAATTGTTTAAATGGGAAAGAAGAATCAAAGAAGTTATTTTAAATGATACAAAAATCATCCTGATATTAAACGGGTAAGTCCCTCAAGTAATTTTCTAAATATAGCAACCCCAAAAGTCAAATAGTTTGACACTTCGGCATTTAAGTGGTTAAAGGTCATGCCCAAGAGAGAGAGAGAGAGAAATATTGACAACAAGCATGAAACTTGACATTTGTATTTTGCTTCACTTTTAGTTCATGGGAGATAATCAGTCACCTTTTTATGGTTTCCTTTTTACCTAAAGGCAAAAGTACATCTGACTTTTTAATTCCAGTCGAATGTAAACTTCTTATTGATCATTGATTTTTTTTTTTAGAGCAATGTTCATTTCCGGCAGCAAAGGGGAGTTTTTTTTTGGTCTTGGTCCCGTTAGGCTCTCATCAATCAATCAATCAATCATGATAAATTGTGATAATCCATCCTCTTAGAACTTGAAACTTGATGCAATGTGACACTGGTTATAAAACACATTTCTGTTCTTGAACATTTTTTGAGATAAAAGATAAATTGTTCTGTGTGTTTATTATTGGATTAATGGTATGAAAATGTAAGTGGGTCAGCCAATAAAGACACTGATTGTAGGAAGACTGAAAATAAAATGCTACTAGAATTAAATTGGTATAGTTTGCATCACTATGTGAACTATGCATTCTTTAAATAAAGATATTTTTTGTATCATCCTACAGTCCTTAAACAGATAAAAGATGTAAGCAAGATATCAAAGCAAAGTAGACTGATTATAAATTTATTAGAATCTCTGAATTTTTAAAAAAAGATTTAAATTGAGATAAAAAAGAAATTGTTCTGTGTGTTCATAAATGTAAGTGAGTCAACCACTAAAGACACTAATAGTAAGAAGACTGAAAATAAAATGTTACTTGAATTAAATGACAATGTGTATTCTTCAAATAAAGATTTGTTGTTGTTGTCATTCTACAGTTTTTAAACATATAAAAGATGTAACAAAGATATCAAAGCTAAGTAGACTGATTATAAATTTATTAGAATCCTGAATTTTTCAGAAAAGATTTAAATTGAAATGAAAAAGAAATTGTTCTGTGTGTTCATAAATGTAAGTGGGTCAACAAATCAAGACACAGATTGTAAGAAGACTAAAAATAAAATGCTACTCTAATTAAATTGGTATAGTTTGCATCACAATGTGAGCTTTGCATTAAAATACAGATTTTTGTTGTTGTTGTCATTCTACAGTCTTTAAACAAACAAAAGATGTAACAAAGATATTAAAACAAAGTAGACTGAATATAAATTTACTAGAATCCCTGATTTTTTAAGAAAAGATTGATATTGATTAAAACACTTTCAATGATGAAATAAGAGTGTTGTATTATTAAAAAAAGGCCTAGAGCTTGGCTGCAATGGTGACCAATATGTTGGTTTAGCGGATTTCTTGAGAGTTAACAAAAACGGAACACTTACTCCGGTGACTTGATTATCTCCCAGATGTTTTTTTTTATCATTTCTGTATTTCTTTTTCATATTGTTAATGAGTTTCGTGCACAAGAACAAATTTATGTTTGCTCGTACAATAATCAAAGAAAAAGTTTTTTTGCCTTGCAAGTTTACCCCCAAAATCTTTTGATTTGTCTTTTGTTAATTGTTCCATGTTAGCGTTGTCTCATAACCACCTGAGACAGACTTATTAAAGGTTTTTCCACAATTACTGCAGTTTCTGATGATCAGATAAAGGGGTATGTTTCCTATCTTTTTCCATATCTTACTGACATGCCTCACCAAATTAAATTAATTGACCTGAACAAAGTACTGATTTGCATATCTGATGTTGTAAGATATTGGAATTCAACAAGCTTTCAGTATTTTCTTTGGTGTCTCATGAAATGATCTGGTAACATATTTGCCACACAGTTATCCATTTTGCAGTAACTTTTACAATTCCCCTGTTGATACATTGATAGACATTTCTTGCAAAGAGAAGTAAACAATTAAATAAGTGCTATTACTAAAGTCTTTAGTTCAAACTTGTAATATTATTAAACAGTTGAAAATTGTCAGAATGATTTTTTCTTGATTTCAATCTCTTTTAAACTAACATGGCGTGCTTGTTGTGGGAGCTATGTCTGCTTCAGCTTGTTTCGAAGTGGCTTTCTAGTGCTTTATTGTCTTGGCACTCAATTAAGTTGACTTCTCAATTGATGCTTGACCATGTTACCTCTGGAACCTCTGGAACAAGGCTGCCCCCTTTGCATCTGTCCAGCAAAATCATTTTTGTTGAACACATTTGAAATTAGTGTAAAAGGTGTGATAGTGTGCCATTTAATGAATAATTTTCTGTACCACAAACATGCAGAGTGTAATATTGTGCAAGGGGAAATATGTTGGATGCAACTTAAGGAATAACCTGAAAGGTGTTTTTAGTGCTGCAAGCATTGTACTTCGTTGCAACTCACCTCTTCCTTTTCCTCTAATTATGCACAAGATTTTAACGAACACAAATGATTGCTTTTGTTTTTCAACATAAGCAGTCCATATTCCAGGTGCTTTGTTGTGTTTTTTTATCTAAAACACAACAGTCACTCAATTAACAATAGAAATAAAGATATTCTTCATACTCCCAAGTTTTTGAACAAAACCTTTACATCACAATAATTTCACAGGTGTAGAAATTTGGAACTCTGTAGAAAAACTCTGAGGTGTCTTTCTTTTGGCCTTTAGTTTAAGAAAAGTTCAAGATTATGTTTTAGGAGGTGTGTGGGCTCTGGGCGACATACACAGCATCTTTTTTAAAAAATAAAGATTTACCTTTCTTGTACCATATATATGATGATGGGCCTGTTTTCTCCTTCTGCATATTGTGTTGTGTTTGCTTACTATTTACTTCTTGTAGTATATGTAAGAGTTTCATACAAGTTTTGTTCTTTTAACTAAAGTTTTGTTCTTTAAATTGAGTTTCCTGTACCTTGTTCATCCGTATTTATATGCATATGTTTATATTAAGAAATTACCCAAAATAAAAATAGGACATATATATAGCACTATAAGGCTACACTCTTAACAACAATGGTGCAGTGAACATGATGACACCAAGTAATGTATCAAAGATACAAGCCAAGAAGAATTACGTGATTCTGTTTTGAAAGAGACATTGTCATAATGCATACATGGTTATGCTCGGGTATTGTGAATCAGTTGGCCACATGTTCATCAGACTGGATCAATGTTTTGTTTTCCTTCAACAAGAGTTCTTGAAAAAGATGAAATGGGCAGAGCAGAAAAATTGAATTATTTGGAGGCCCATAGAATGGGAATCCTCTGAAGTGAAATAGATTTATTCTTAAAATGTAGGTTTGTTAAAACATGCATTATTATTTGTTATATATACATAGTAGAACTTTGACAGCAGATTATGAACAATTTGATTTTGTCCTTGTGCTTTAGATACATTAAAGCGTAGAAAGTTTAAAATCATAGGGTTTGTTTTTAACTTGACTATTTGAAAAATAATAGAGCTATTCTACTACTTGTCGGCGTTATGATATTGATATAAATAACAATCAAAATGTTTGTCTTGCCAAGAATAAAGAAGCAAATAAAAGTTTCCTTGCTTCTAAAAAATGTTGAATTAGGTAGGGGGTGTTTGGGAAATATAAGCAATAAGCAGAATGTGGGGTAGAAGATGACATGATGATAAAGTAGCTGAAGGAATTAGGATGAGTGTGGGATTTCACATGGGACAGGGTGGAATTGTATGTAGGGCAGGGTGGGTGGCATGTTGGTCAGGATGCATTGGCATGTTAGACAGGGTGGATTAGCATGTATAACAGGGTGGGTTGGCATGTAACAGGGTGGGTTGGCATGTGGAACAGGATGGGTTGCCATGTGGAACAGGATGGGTTGGCATGTGGAACAGGGTGGGTTGGTATGTGTAACAGGGTGGGTCAACATGTGGGACAGGGCGGAATGGCATATGGTGGGTGTCATCTGGATTTCAGTCTTGATAGCATGTGGGTCATGCAAGTGGTGGAATGACATACAGTATCTGGTTTTTAGGTGTGAGTGCATGGAGTATAGGCGTGGGATGACATTTGGGACAAGGTTTGGATGGAATGTGGGACAGTCTGGAATATGCATTATTAGCGGTGATGGGATTTGTGTCGTTTCCAACGTCTATTTTGTCATACGTTAAGCAATATTGTTTCGCATAATTTTGCTTTAACGTTATTGTACATTTTTCATGCTGCTTGACTTTGCTTGACACACATATTTCCTTAAATTGGAAGTTGTATTACAATCCAGGATGTTGTTCTGGGAATGTGGAAAATTAACAAAGCAATGCAAATGTAAGTGCATCTTTCAAGCTCAAGTAACTTGAAATCATCTGCCCCTGCTACCCTATTTCTGTATATACTTCCCTCTACAAGCCCATACTCTATACTACCTTTGAATAGTCGAGCTACTGTCTTTTCGACATTTTGTTTTTGTTTATCACCATTTTACCAATGACTTTGTTTTCAGTACAAATTCCAAATTGTCTTTCAAAGACAACACAGACATACAAGAAATGTACATTGTTATGTGTTTCAAGCAAAAGCCTAATTTTGTATAGTAATTAGCCAGGCTACACATGCACCTTTCTGCTTGGGATAATGCCTGTGAGACATTGGTAATAAACCTACAGCATATAAGATTTTAGAACTACTGTACAATTTGCATGCAAAGCTGATATCCAACTTGAATATAAACCACCCTTCACATTGTCAAAGAATCAGCACAATAAAAGTTTGTGATATACATTAAATCTGAGCTTTCAAGGAGTGAACATATTAAGCAAACCAGTGAGTTACGGAATATTTCTTTAATAGAAAAGCATGATTTTAGTTTGGTATGTCAAATCTTTGTTGGCCATTTTTTTGGTTACTGTTAGTTTAAGTGTAATTGTAGTCTTTCAAAGCAACTATTTATATAAACACAGTTTGAGTTATATATTTGTAAATTAAATTTTTCCAAATGACAGATAAAGACCTCAGTTGAAAATGATATTATGGAACCATCCCCAACCCCCTATCAAAATTTGTTTTGTCATCATAACCTTAGTTTGAAGCACAGCTTGAACATTTAAGCTGGTACTTTATTTTCCTATTCTATTTTCCTATTCTGATTATCATACAATTAGTCAAGCACAGTCACTATCGATAAGATTCCGTATAATAGTCCTTTGTAAAGAAGCTTCAAGATTCAATAATGCAACTACATTTTGAGTTTTCATGCTTGCATGCTACTGATGACAATAAGCATATATGCACACTTTCATGTGATAAGGAAGCTGTGCTACAGTTAGGTGTATCTTCCAGCTATCTTGTAAAGAGCAGCAAAACCTGGTAGATTTCTATCAGAATAAAAGTTTCAATTCTTTGGCAGAATCTCCTCTTCCATACTCGCATGTAGATCCAATTCTTTGGCAGAATCTCCTCTCCTGTACTTGCATGTAGATCCAAGCCAATCTGTAGGAACAAAAACATGGAATAAGTCAGTCACCATTAAAATCTAATATATAGTCCTTGTCAAACTTATTTTAGAGGAATGTGATTTCTTCATTACTTGAACCAATCAACTGCTGGGGGAATTTTCCCTTTGTTACCCAACCAATCAGCTGCAGTGTTTTGAGAAAAAGTTGTATGCAGCAATGTGGGCATGTAACCTTAATGTATAACTTAACACAAGAGTGATTTGTGAGTTTGAAAGCATTATTTTATATGCTTGGTCCCATATTGTGAGTGATTTGTCAATTGGTTGATCAATTTATATGGACAGGTAAATTTTGTTAATGTGACATTATTTAAATTAGTTTTCTGGAAATTCTGATTTAAAAAGGTCACCCATATCCACAAGCAAAACTGTATCAAGTCCTAAATAAAAAATATACCACTTTTTTGCAACCAATTTCATTCTTAAACATCAGAAAAGATACAAAAGTATTGGTCATAAGAATCACACTTTAACAACAACAAAACAAGAATTGTAATTAAAAAGTTGATAAGATAAAATGATTACGGTTACTGTTTTTCTTGTTTTAAGAAAAACATCTTTTTTTCAAAATTTTGTTGTCATTCCTGCTCCGCATCGTAGAGAGAACCTTCATTGGAAACAGAGATTTTAATATCTTTGCCCAGCAAGTATCCCAGTATGCAGTTGGAGGGGCCCGTGAGGTGGTGATTTATCACAAATTGCATGGAGAGGTCGTCTCTGTGGTAAGTTTGAGTTACATGATTTATTCATTAAATATGCCATGGGACTTAATGAGATCCATAATCATCTGAATACAGTAGTTTATGTTATCTTCAAAAGAATGTTTACAAGTTTACAAATCTCTACCAAGATTAAATTAAAGTAGCAAAGGTCATATGTTATGTGAGTTCAGTCTCCCATTTCTAAGGATTCCATCTCTTTCTATATGCTTTTTATCTCCTTTTAAATGTATGTAATTATCAAACAAATGTATGTTATTATCAAACAAATGTATATATGCTAGCAGAGAATGAAAACATTATAATTACATAGGTATGGTTCCTAAGGAACATAATTAATTTCTGGTAGTGATAATTCTCTACTGTTAATTTTTTTCTCTTTGAGTTTTAGTAAGATATGAAGAATAAACATTTTAAATCACAAAAGAAAAAACTGTTTGAAATTTGAATTTTGTTAGCCAGAAATTTAAAAAATCCTGGATGTGGAACGTTGTGTGGGATAGAGGCTAGGCTTTTCATAAAATACACACCCTGAAATGATCTCATTCTGTGTTGCAGGAAGAAAGTCTTATGTTTTACATATTATATTGCAATATTATTATTGTCCTTTTCACAATGAGTTTGTGAGTGCTCTTTGCAATAATAAACTATACATATGCCACTAAAACTGATAAGAAAATGCCCTCAAAATGGTTTAAAACCTTACTAACAACATTTATAAATTTATTATTATTATTATAAAATGTATATGTACATTAATTATTGATTTGTGGTTTGAATTGATATTTTAACCACATCTGTTTTAACCACACAGAGTTCCGCTGTCGATGACAAAGTCAAGGAGGAAGCCATGCTGCCCCCTGATCTCTACATCAAAAGGACTGTGTTACTTCATAAAGGTCTTGTGGTGACATCTAGGAATGCTTGTCGGGCTATCACCCCAGCAAGGAGACCAAAAGCAGCGGTAGTGTTTGATCTCATGAATGAACTGGTGGGGGAAGAAACAGGAATAATGATCGTTTCTGGAAGACTGAAGGGCTTCTTGAAGAAGGTTAAACAAACAGATAATATATTGAAAAAATACAAAATAACGGAAGGAGAGTACAGGCAAAGGCTGCATGAAGTTGATTCCCTACTGTCAAAAGGCCAATTACAGGATTTGATGCATATAGACCAATACCAAGAGGCAGCAGCAGAACTTCACAGATAACTTCATTTCAGTTTGCATCGCTCTTTGAAAACATCATGTGTTACTTCATAAAGGTCTTGTGGTGACATCTAGGAATGCTTGTCGGGCTATCACCCCAGCAAGGAGACCAAAAGCAGCCGTAGTGTTTGATCTCATGAATGAACTGGTGGGGGAAGAAACAGGAATAATGATCATTTCTGGAAGACTGAAGGGCTTCTTGAAGAAGGTTAAACAAACAGATAATATATTGAAAAAATATAAAATAACGGAAGGAGAGTACAGGCAAAGGCTGCATGAAGTTGATTCCCTACTGTCAAAAGGCCAATTACAGGATTTGATGCATATAGACCAATACCAAGAGGCAGCAGCAGAACTTCACAGATAACTTCATTTCAGTTTGCATCGCTCTTTGAAAACATCATGAAAGACATTCATACTTTATTTATTTAGGACAGAGATCACAGTCATAAATTAGCTAGCAATCATTAACTCTAATGTTTAGAAAGACTGTTTTGAAAGCACTTCAACTCAGTTGAGTGACTTTTTGGCAAGCTGATCTCCGAAGGATGTTTTACTGTTGTTTGTCCCGATTTAGATGACCAGTCATCTGGATTATGTGCCTTACGGTTCATAGATTATATTTTCAAACTAGTTTGTTGCACCGCTTCGTTGCATTTGCCATCTCAGACATTTGTCCTATCTCTGAATTCTCATTTTTATGTAAGTTATTGTTACCCAGATACACATATATGAATTCAACAAGAATAAATTATTACCAACTTTGATTGAAACTGCTTCTTATCTACTGAACAAGAAATATTACATTTTGGAACGTTTGTCCTTGGATCTACTTCATGCTGAGTTGGATTGACGCTTCAGCCAAGAGACCTTCAATACGATCTTGAAGAGGTAGATACCATTGGATTATTATACTGCAGCAAACGCAGGTGCCGTAATTATCCCACCAAAAGTACAGCAACTTTATGGAAATGACGTCAATTGAATGCTTATGAATACACTTGTCCATGGCACCTGATGTTGAATAAAAGGCCTTCAACAGTCCAACGACAGATTAAGCTTGCATGGTCTACTGGATTTGTAACTAAAATCAGTTTCGCTAAACTGCGGATCTGATTCATATTTTATAAAAAATCAAGAGTACAGAAAATAACCTGAAAAACCGAAAATAACCTGGAAAACCGGAAGTACAGAAAATAACCTGAAAAACTGGAAGTACAGAAAATAACCTGAAAAACCGGAAGTACCGAAAATAACCAAATCACTACAAAAAAATTGCCAAAAGATGGTAAAATTTGTTTTAATTAAATGAAAAGAAAATTCTTGCTTTGTGTCAACATGTTTTTGTAGTATCTTTTGATATATTTGTGAAAATATGTGATAAATATGCAGATTCAATCAATAAATACGATTGAGAATGTTTGGAAATTAATAGTCATAATGTACCTGTAATAACAGTTCGATAATGCTATGTATTTGAGTCTTCTTTCCGGGCTAATATTTTCCTGACCACCTGAAATTTACCTTCATTCCTTCATAATCCCTTTATTTGAAGTCATGTCCATTCTCTCCTGAGTCCTTTTGTCTTTTAAAATAATTGGGAATCAATTATAAATCCCGACAAATATATTGCAAATTGTATCAGGAGACCATTTACGAATTCACACCCAACCACGCCCTACAGTACTGACTGACCCTATGCATGTACTGTATAAGGCTAGTACAAGTTACAACACATTATTCAATGTGTATATGGGCCCGTGGATACAAATGAAACTTTGCGTGAATGACCCTAGATTCACATGTTGTCATAGTAACATGATTAATGAATGGGTTTTAAGAATTGTTGTATCATTTTTGAAAGTTTTTTAGTTTGAATTCAGCAGTTTAATGCCAGGGAAAACCGTCGCTATAAATAGCTGTAGCATGGTTTAGAGGAGGATGAATTAGTTGCGTGATTGTAATGGAATAAGAAATGTACTATAAAATGAAGACAAATTATCCCCGTGCTATCACCAGCTTGGTTTGTGAATCAAACCAAACTGGTATGATTCACCATTTCACAATAAGGTCGCAAGTAAAAACGACCATTCATTCCCTTAAAAGTTTGCATTCATTCCCTCAAAAAGTTTGTATTTAATCTTTCAAAAAGTTTGTATTTCTTCCCCTCATCTCATTTTCATATAATAAACCTCTGAATGACAGTCCAGTTCAAAATTGTTCAGAATTTAAAATAATAAAAGATTTCATGTATTTTGTTTTGAAAAATTTCTTCCATTCTCCTGTAATTAGGTTTACTCATAGTAGTAGCCTATGAGCGATGGAATCTTCCATTCCTGTCATGTGTTGTATGTAATTGACCCATACCACATGTTATTTGCTTGGGGGTACAAGCTCAAATTATTTCATTGGTTCGAAGTGAAGCGAGTTTATATATGTTTTTTGGACCCGTTAGGTGATAGCCTGTTGGTATGCATAAATTGATAACATAATCTCTGCATTCCGCTCTGCATATTTTTTTACAAGTAGAAAGTACAAACAGAATGTTCAAAGACATGTGTTTTGCTGTTTTATACGATTCTGAATGAATATTGTGTATCGTTAAATGTTTCAAATCAATGTTGAACTTATCTGCAGAGTGCCAAAGAATTGCTTCTGCTTGGGTGCGTGGCATGTGTTGTAAAAAGAAAATGTTTTCATAGCTCCTCGTTTCACAAGGTCTGGTTTAAGTACGGAATACAATGTATTTCAGTTCAACTTTCAATCCTGATGTATTCAAACCACGTACTGTATCATATTATCCGTACAGAGATTGCAGGTAATACTTTTTTTTTTTTTTGATAAAGAAAATACAAATTTGGTGGGGAGTGGGACACTACTTTTCATTAGCCAGCATTTTCTTTTCTGCCTTATAACACTCGTGTAATTCACAGTTTTAAAGCACATTGAAGAAGGTGAATACCATATAAGGCTATAGGGTGGGAATCTTGGTGGCTAAAGTATATAGAAAATGCCACCGCGATGCACAAACGGGGCCTATTTAAAGTAAAAGCATAACAAGAATGATTATTGAACTTGAAAAATGACAGAGGTATGCATGATTTATGAGGATTTTTTTGGTTGAACTATTATTATTTTTTAATAGGAGCCACGGCCTGGCTGGCCATGGTTAATGTTTCAAAGAAATGTTGAGTATCAAGTGGATGAGATCTGAACTGTAAGATTTTCCCGCCATAGGTTATATATGCAAATCAGCAACAATTGTACTGCGTGATCACTGTTCAAGTTTATCTCACACCGTCAGATGATGCATTTAGAGGCTTATTTTATCTGTTTTACAACTATCAACAAATTTCTTTTCTTTTAATATGAAAAAAAAAAGAAAATCATAACTATGAATTAAAAATCCTGAGCAAATAAGGGCATATAGATGGCCTGTCGACACAGCTTTTTTTACAACTTTTTCTACATAACTGTCTTGTGATATCTGGACTGGTTTAATGCCTTTCGGACATAAGACTGACAAAGGGGTAAAATCGGCATTATTTAAGGGGCAAATGGGGTATGTAAGTAAAATCACTTTACACGCAAACAACATTAATTTTCAACAATATTTACAGAAAATACTGTGATACAAACATCGTTAGCAGGTATCATATAACAGTGCAATACACTGCAATTATAGTTACTGTAATGCGCTTTATGTTCAAAGCTTGTTTACATTACTGGTGAAAAACTGGTTTTCCGGTTAAAACCGGTTTTGGTTTTGGAAACCGACTGGTTTCAAGTCAGGGCAAAACCGTGCAAGCTTATGACAGATAGCCATCATTTGAAAGTAGCTGATATTTTAGCAAAGGATGCATCAGCATCAGAGGCATAGGAAGGGTCCCATCTCAGGGGTGGGGTCAAGACCAAGGTCATTTTTGGACAGTTCTTTTTGATTTTTAGGAAACTGTTTTTAATTATTGGGACATTTTGATTAAAGTTTGCTTATTTTTTTTCTTCTATTTATTTGCCAATTATCGGGAAGTTTTTTTTTTGCGATTTCCAGGAAGTTTGGCCAATTTTCTTTATCTTTTGGGAAATATTTTACTTAAATTAACAATAATTTTACAAAATGTTTTTTTCAATTTCTTCACTATGATTTTCATAGTTTCTCAATTTTACCTCTCATTCAGGAATTTGAAATCCTTCCAGGGAGTTTTGGCCCTGTCAGCCAGTTGGGTTGGCATCTTCAACTCTTGATTGAATTTATAACAGTTGTTGCATGCAAAATTCAGTTATATTCAGGCCTATCTTTTAGTCCCAAATTCCAAATCCTCTTAAACCACAGAGCTTCTGGGGGCTTTGCCCTTTGGAACCCTACAAGGGCTTCACCCTTGGACCCCAGGTCGATACATGTTTCCCCTCCCCCTCCACCACTTTCAAAATGTTCCGGCGCCATTCATTGTAGAGGTGGTTATATTCTCATTGTACTTCTGTACGTAGTTAACCTAGTTAGGATGACATATAAACTTGTATAAAAGGTTGTTAAAGGGGACATCAATTTTGACATAATCCTTATTCATATAATAGAATTAAGGGTCAAGGATATTTTTGTGTATACAGGAAATTATCAAAACATGTTGTTAAAACTTGGTGTCACATGCAATTACAAAGTTGCCGGTATGATATTACCTTATCATGCAGTCAAGTGTCTCCATGACCGTAACTGTGTGAGCACATTTTGTGTTATATCTTAATTTTAGTGTTTGCCTTTATTTCATTTGCTTGGTCCTGTAGAATTGTACAATTTAACTTCAACATTGAGATTATGTGTTTGTTGATAAACTGTATAATCAGCAGGAACCTATCCATACAGGAGTCCACACTCAATTGCTAGTTTATTGTATTATTTTCCCTCTGAAAGATTGCCTGAAAGATTTATTTCTAACCAATTTTAAATCTGCCAATTGTTCCTCTGAAACAATATGCCCACACAATTAGTTGCAAAATTTTGTAAACTGAATTCAATTTTATAATAGTAAGAGTTTACCTAAGTGTAAGTTCTTGGGTGTATTTGAGTCCCTTCAACTGTTGCAAGTTTAAGGTTCAAATGCAAAAGGAATACATGGGAAAAATCCCCAGGAAAACCAAAGTTGCTTACCCATGACCTGCTTCATCAGTGTGCAGCTTGCACCCATCCTATGTATTGCATAAATTTGTGAAGCTATGTATGCTGAAGTGGGAGATCTTCCATTGAGATTACACAGCAAGGCACACTCACAGGTTGCCCTTTGTCTGCTTTCTCCAATAGACTCATATCCTCTTTTGGCTGAAGATTATCTGAGAAATGTTGAGGGTTTACAAATTTTCCAATGCAATTATTGTGGGGACTGCTACAGCAGTGCTGCAGAACAGAAAATACATGAAGAAGAGGCTCACAACTCTCAGCAGATGCATAGATGCCAAAATTGCAAGGAACTTTTCCAAACAGCCCAAGAACTGCAAAATCATAGACAGGAACCGTGTGGAGGAAAGCGGTTTAAGTGTAACTACTGCCCAAAATCATTTAAAAGGTTATGGCCTTGTGAACGGCATGAGAGAATTCACCTTGGAATTAAACCCTATTCCTGTTCAGTATGTGGCCAAGTATTTAGGCACAAAGGGGCACTTACAAGACATTTCAAGAACAAACACTTTGAACAAAGTTAGTCTTAGTGTAGAAAAAGGAATACCACAACTTATTAAGGTAAAATACTGTTGTAAAATACTGTTGTACATCAAACAAACAGTGTACTTACTGTAGCTTTAATGTATTTGATTAATATAGCAGAAAGTCGGAACTACATTTAAAATTTATAGTGGACATGGTGGGTGGAATGGGTCACACAGAATAATGAAAGGTATTTAATGTTTAAAAAGAAGTTAGTAAAGTTTTAAATGTCAAGCTCTCTTCAGCCTATTAAAACAAAAGAGACATTTCACTGGATTTTGTAATAAATGGAATGTGTGAATCATTGTGATATTTATATAGTCAAGATTTCTTACAATAGTGAGTTTACATTAAAAAATGAGGATACTTGAAAGACCATAGGCGAATTTTACTCTCTTTTGGAGAAAGAAGTTTATTCTGGTGAACTTGTAAAGCTGCTATTTACACTGTGTGTACAATGTTTTTAACAGCGTTTTTGTGTAACTAGGTTTGAGTGAGAGTAGTAAAATGCTATGATCAGCACGTAAATGACTCATGGTGTACAAGGAAAGCTCTTCTTTTGCCTCCAATCTGCCAAAGTTCTTAAATAGCAGAAAAATCTGCACAAACATGAAATAAACACATTACTTATACCTTTCAAAGAAAGGCTTTGAAAAATTATAGGTTAGAGGTTGCTTGTCGGTTTTTTGCTCGCTTCTTTCTATTCTACTACCCCTGGTGTCGATGTCGGCGTCAGGTAAAGTTTTGGTTAAAGTTTTAATAATTTAAGTTATGAATGGTATACATTCATGTGACTTGGCATAAGGGTAGAGGACATGGGTACAGATCAAATGAGCATGATTGGAGGATTGTGTATGCATACTAATTAGTTAATTTGCATAACAATGAAAATATTTGTCAGGTTGAAGTTTTGGTTAAAGTTTTTATAACTTAGGAATGGTGTACATTTATGTGACTTGACATAGGGGTAGATGACATGGGTACTGTTTAAATGAGCATGGTTTGGGGTTGTGTGTGCATACTAATTTGCTTATTGCATAACAATTGAAATATTTGTGTCTATATCTCTTAAATTAAAGTGGGAGTGGGGATTTTGTTTACAGTGTATTGTGCATATTAAGTAGGTTATTTGCATAACAATATAATTGCATACAAAATATTCAAGCTGAGATAATAACTTGCTATTTGGTTGTTGTAGAGGGCATTGGTACTGTTCAGTTGAGCATGATTGGGGGATTGTGTGTGCATAATAATTAGCCTATTTGCATAGCAATGAAAATATTTGTATATGTGGTATCTCTTGAATTAAAGTGGGTTTGATGATTTTGCTTAAACAAATGAGCATACAGTATATGTGAAGAGCATTGTTAACACCTAATAGTGAGGTATAGTGTGCATTTGCTGCAATATGTTTGACCTGAGATCAAAAATATATGGCTAATGACTTACTAACTTCACATTTCTAGTTTTGTTATGATATTGATATTTCTGACATAAATAGCAATCAAAACGTTTGTCTTGCCATAAATAAAGAAGCAAATAAAAGTTTCCTCCTTCTGAAGAATGTTAAATTAGGGATTTGAGAAATATAAACAATAAGCAGAATGTGGGGTAGAAGATGACATGATGATAAAGTAGCTGAAGGAATTAAGATGAGGTCATGGTGGACAGGGTGGAATTGTATGTAGGGCAGTGGGATGTTGGTCAGGATGCGTTGGCATGTTAGACAGGGTGGGTTGGCATGTGGAACAGGATGGGTTGCCATGTGCAACAGGATGGGTTCGCATGTGGAACAGGATGGGTTAGCATGTGGAACAGGGTGGAATGGCATGTGGGACAGGGCAGAATAGCATGTGGTGGGATGTCATCTGGATTTCAGTTGTGATGGCATGTGGGTCATGGAAGTTGTGGAATGACATACAGTATCTGGTTTTTAGGTGTGATTGCATGGAGTATAGACGTTGGATGATATTTGGGACAGGTTTGGATGGAATGTGGGACAGTCTGGAATATGCACTATTAGCGGTCAGGGAATTTGTATTGTTTCCAATGTCTAGTTTGTCATACTGTACGCTAAGCAATAGTGTTTTGCATAATTTTGCTTTAATGCTATTGCACATTTTTCATGCTGCTTGACTTTGCTTGAAACACACATATTTTCTTAAATTGAAAGTTGTATTACAATCCAGGATGTAGTTCTGGGAAGTGTAGGGGCTGGGGGAGGGTACAGGTTGGAAAGGGGGTTGAATGGCATTCTTTTATTGACATTGGCAAGTCAGTGCCTCTCCTTTCTTTGTTATTCAAATTGATAGAACTAAAAGAGGTGTTGTATTTATAAAGACTGCTAGGTTTTACATCTTTTCTGAGTTTCTGGGTGAGGTAACCTTCAGCTTTTTTTGTCTTAAAAAATCTTGGAAAACTCAAAAGATATTTTGAAGCTTGTAGTGCAAGTGAAAATGTAAGTGCATCTTTCAAAGCTCAAGTAATTTGAAATCATCTGCCCCTGCTACCCTATTTCTGTGTACACTTCCCTCTATAAGCCCATTCTCTATACGCCCATTCTCTATACTAGCTTTGAATAATCGAGCATACTGTCCTTGCGACAGTTCTAGTGTACATTGAGGGAATAAGAGTTGATGCTGATAGGTCTAATCTTGGTTTAGTATTGAAACAAATTTGAAGGCATAGCAAATACTTCATTGTATTGGTTGTATGAAGGTGCATTATTACAGGCAGCCTCCATGTGTGGACTTCAAACATAAATAACTTGAGGTAAGAATAAGATTTTGACTTGCTGATTTTGCTAGTCGATTTATATTTTAATCCTCTATCATATGAAATGAAGATTATGTCTCCTTTAATAACCGTATTTTAAGTTAGTTTTGAAACTTACTTGTCAGGTATACACTTCAGCAGTGATGAATAAATATGTTACACATACTATCATATTTTTTCTCAATTTTGTATTTTAATTCTTTAATGTTGCTAGGTTTGAATGTGATAAACAAACGGATTAAAGCATTATTTTATTTTTACTTTAGTTCGGCACGTTTGACTCCTGACTATTGCTGTGCCGTACATCCTCAACAAACAAACAATCATTGTGGAGCTCTTACCATAATTTCCAAACTTTCATTAATATATTATTTTAGAATTTAGAGAACTGTTTCAATCTTGTCTTTTGTTTTTCACTCAGAGTAACAAACCTGATTTTGGTGCATAATTTGATAATGACTCAAAAAAAGTTTTACAATATTTCCTCCCAATGCAGTGATTTAAACGTCCTCATATTATACTAAGCTTGGGCGATATTGAGCATTATGCAATATCGATATATCACCTGAAAAATATCAATAATATAGAAATATCGTTATGCAAATTATAGGACGTCATGCGTAAGTCGTATGTACTGTTCTGGGCAAGGTAATCTCGTCTTGGCTCAAAAAAAGTAAAGTAAAACTTTTTGTACAAATTAACAGAAATCACTGCAAAATATATACATATCATCTTCAAATAAACACCCACTATGTTTCAAAATGTTCTTTACATGGTTTCTATCTCAAAAGATCAAGCTCAGAAACATTGAACAAGTTTAGGCCTCGGCATATTCTTTAAAACAATTTTTTTTTGTGGAACTGGTATTAGGCCTACACTGTATGTCTTACAAAAATCGGCTCCAATTCTTAAAATTTTATAACTCACTTCTTATGAATGTTTTACTAAAAAGGCATTATTTTGGTAGCATTTTATTAACTTCAAGACATTCAGAAGTCTATATATAATGCATAATATCCAATTTTTAGTCTGCTTCAATCATCGCACCAGTGTTGTCACCAGAAGAAACAGTGGTAGATGGTACGTGTGTACATAGTGAAGTACTGTACAGTAGTGATACTGTGTGAATGTAGTCACTGCACTTTACATTATCTGATTGGTCTGGCAAGACCAGTCTGTCACTTTTACTTAGTCTTTTTGAACGAACAAAATAGTGAGAAAAACCTTATAGTTTTGTCAGTAATTTGTCAATTAATGACTTTAATATAAATGTTCAGATCTTACGATTTTTGTTGTCTGAACATCGTAAGCCATCAAGTATAAAGTTAAAGTATTGCGTAATGCCTCTACTCCGCTAGTCAAGTGGTTTTTTGTTTATGGAAGGAATTTTGGGTATTGTTATCATAATATTAATGTTTTAATAAAGTTATATCGTAACTGACTGCCTGAAACTTTGATATAAATGAAATTTATTAACTTTCTGTGGCTGTGTAATGAAAAATACTTGAATGTTTGATAGTCATGTGTAGCTTTTTAATAGTTCATGTATTGTGTATTATCATTGAAAAAACATAATATCGATATATCGATACCACCCTTGAAGTCAATATCGGCCATATTGATATAGGTCAATATCAAAATATATTTATTTATCGCCCAAGCTTATATACTAATTCCTTGTAAATGGTTTGTGGCTTGAGTCCAGTTTTCAAGCCCTTCAGTTGCGTAGCTTATTGTCTTTCTTGTTAAAAGTATTTGGGGCTTGTATTGAAATGTGCGTTGCCACTCTGGTTGACTGCAATCAATCACACTGTCCTCCAGTAAAGATGACAGAATAGCTTATACCCTTGCTTCCCAAAAATGTTCTTGAAAAAGTTTTTCAAAGTGACATTTTAATGGATTATATCATCAAATAACCATTAAATGTGCAGGTTTAACTCCATAGTTGAAATAGAATGATTAATTGCAATTCTTGTGGACCTCAAAGTTGAGTAGTGCATCGACTGATTTTGGCTTGAAATGAAATAAGAGCTGAACTCTACACTCCACACATGTCATGCCAAAAAACTTATGCGCATCTCATAGCATTGCTTATATAGTATAACCCAGCGATTCTTATAGGCTTAAATGTGCCCCCCCCCCCTTCCAAATAAAAAACTGGCATTAAAGCTTTCACAGATGACATCAATTTTAAACATTATCTGTCCTTTTATACTCAAATTCATAGGTCCTAATAGTTATTTAATGTTGTAATGTTTAAATGAAAAGAAAAGCCAAATTTTGGTCAGTGTTTAAAAAACATTTTGCAGCCATTGTGGGTCATCAAAACCATGGAATCTTCAGAGTTTCCGAGGCGTGCCCCTGTACCCCAGTTTTTGTTCCTTTTTCTTTTTTTTGTTGGGCCCGAATTATCACAATTTTCAGGGGAGATTGCTTTTCTGCCTAATTAGAAATGGTAACCAAAATGTTTTCCTGAGTTAACGTTTGAATCTCAAATTTCCTTTCTGTCTTTAATTTAATTTTGGAATTTCTGTGTTTGATTTTATGCCATTTGGGGCATCAAAAACAAGCAATCTGCAGAGCTTCAGGTGGCTTTACCCCTGGACCCCACTAGGGCCCTTAAGTGGGCCCCTGGGACCCCATGCCTGTACGCGCATGCTTTGCATGCACAGTGCTGCCAATAAGCGCCACTTTTATAATGCCGTACCATTTTCCTCTGAATTGCTGTGCCCCCTTCCCAAACAAATATCCTTGTCGACTCCTTTGAGCTAGTCAGAGAAGGCAGATAAGAGAACCACCGACAACTGACGTACATCCTTCTTATCACGCACGTGCTCTCAGCTTGTTTGTATTCAGGGATTGTTTTGAGAAGTTTGTTTATCATGTGACGCTTGTTTTACCATGCGATTGGCCAGCAGCCTGAGGCTGTTGTGAAATGATGACCCATGAAAGAAAAAAAAATTAGAACCTGTGGTATAACCCATCTGATATCATTTGCTTTTAACCCAGAAAAAGTTATTTTTTGCCATTGCAACAGTAAGATCTTATTTTATGAAATAATTTTAGAAAAAACCAATTACAAAGATAATAATATATGTAATATCTTAATTTCAGTGTTTGCCTTTATTTCATTTGCTTAGTCCTGTAGAATTGTACAATTAAACTTCAACATTGAGATTATGTGTTTATTGGATAAACTGTATAATCAGTAGGAACCTATCCATACAGGAGTCCACACTCAATTGCTAGTTTATGGTATTATTTTTCCTCTAAAAGATTGCCTGAAAGATTTATTTCTAAACAATTTTAAGTCTGCCAATTGTTCCTCTGAAACAATATGCCTACACAATTAGTTGCAAATGATTTTGTAAACTGAATTGAATTTTATAATAGTAAGAGTTTATCTAAGTGTTAGTTCTTGGGTGTATTTGAGTCCCTTCAACTGTTGCAAGTTTAAGGTTCAAATGCAAAAGGAATACATGAGAAAAATCCCCAGGAAAACCAAAGTTGCTTACCCATGACCTGCTTCATCAGTGTGCAGCTTGCACCCATCCTATGTATTGCATAAATTTGTGAAGCTATGTATGCTGAAGTGGGAGATCTTCCATTGAGATTACACAGCAAGGCACACTCACAGGTTGCCCTTTGTCTGCTTTCTCCAATAGACTCATATCCTCTTTTGGCTGAAGATTATCTGAGAAATGTTGAGGGTTTACAAATTTTCAATGCAATTATTGTGGGGACTGCTACAGCAGTGCTGCAGAACAGAAAATACATGAAGAAGAGGCTCACAACTCTACTTACAAGGAACTTTTCCAAACAGCCCAAGAACTGCAAAATAATAGACAGGAATTGTGGGAAGGAAAGCGGTTCAAGTGTAACTACTGCCCAAAATCATTTAAAAGAACTTGGCATTGTGAACGGCATGAGAGAATCCACCTTGGAATTAAACCCTATTCCTGTTTAGTATGTGGCCAAGTATTTAGGCACAAAGGTGCACTTACAAGACATTTCAAGAACAAACACTTTGAACAAAGTTAGTCTTAGTGTAGAAAAAGGAATACCACAATTTATTAAGGTAAAATACTATTGTTAAATACTGTTGTACATCAAACAAACAGTGTACTTACTGTAGGTTTAATGTATTTGATTAATATAGCAGAAAGTCAGAACTACATTTCAAATTTATAGTAGACATGGCGCGTGGAATGGGTCACACAGAATAAGGAAAGGTATTTAATGTTTAAGAAGAAGTTAGTAAAGTTTAAAATGTCAAGCTCTCTTCAGCCTGTTGAAACAAAAGAGACATTTCACTGGATTTTGTAATAAATGGAATGTGTGAAACATTGTGATATTTATATAGTCAAGATTTCTTACAAAAGTGAGTTTACATTAAAAAATGAGGATACTTGAAAGACCAGAGGCGAATTTTACTCTCTTTTGAAGAAAGAAGTTTATTCTAGTGAATTTGTAAAGCTGCTATTTACACTTGTGTACAATGTTTTTAACAGCGTTTTTGTGTAACTAGGCTCGAGTGAGAGTAGTAAACTGCTATGATCAGCATGTAATGACTCATTGTGTACAAGGAAAGCCCTTCTTTTGCCTCCAATCTGTTAAAGCGTTTAAATGGCAGAAAAATCTACAGAAAGATATGAAATAACACATTTCTAATGCCTTGCAGAGGAAGGCTTCCTAAGTATGTATTAAAGGCTTTACTCTGCCGAAAGACATAGGCAATGCATGAAGTGACATGCAGAATGAGAAGGAAATAAGTGTCATGCAGAATGAGAAGGAAATAAGTGTCATGCAGAATGAGAAGGAAATAAGTGACATGCAGAATGAGAAGGAAATAAGTGACATGCAGAATGATTAGGAAATAAGTGACATGCAGAATGAGAAGGAAATAACTGACATGCAGAATGAGAAGGAAATAAGTGACATGCAGAATGAGAAGGAAATAACTGACATGCAGAATGAGAAGAAAATAAGTGACATGCAGAATGAGAAGGAAATAAGTGACATGCAGAACGAGAAGGAAATGAGTGACATGCAGAATGAGAAGGGAATAAGTGACATGCATAATAAGAAGGAAATATTAGAGTGACATGCAGAATGAGAAAGAAATATTAAGTTTTGAAGGAGCAGTCTCAGGAATACCTGGCTATGTTATTCCAAAGGATAGAATTGCATTTTAATGCAAACATTAGTCAAGACTTGCATGATAATTGTGGCGAGAAATGAATGCAGAGCAAACTTATGGCAGTCAAACAGTCAGCTCTGGACTTCAGTGTAGGTTGAGGCACATCTTGGCATGGTTCTAAAAGAAATATTAAGTATTAAAAGTATTGGAGATCTCTATAACTTAGATTCAGCTTGATAACCGTGTCCATATGGTAGAAAAATAAAACTTCTTTATCTTTTTTAATGGAAAAAGAAAACGATATCTATGCAACCACATATTCATTGGTGCATAAAACCATGCAATAGATATATTTTGACATGAAGGGAAAATTATAGGTTAGAGGTCGCTTGTGGAACTGGTTTTTTTACATTAAAGAAATAAGAGTTGGTGCTGATAGGTCTAATCTTGGTTTAATATTCAAACAAATTTGAAGGCATAGCAAATACAGTACTTCCTTGTATTGGTTGTGTAAAGGTGCATTATTCATTTAATTCAACATATCTTTATTTCAACATTATTAAAAACAAAAGATCATACTTATGATCATTACATAAATTATATACAAGATGAACATTTCAAAAGGTAATTAAATATGAAAACAATATGATAAGCAACACTGAAATATGTTAAGATGCTTGGAGGTCGTGGGGATTCCCAGAAAGCTAAGAAGAAGCTTGTAAAAGAGCCATCCCCCAGATACAAGATAAGGTGAAAGTTAATGTAACATTAGGAAGAAATAAAGACAATACAGATGACAAAAGATAAGTGGGGAGAAGGGAGAAAAGAGAAAATATAACAGAAAGTGACAGGAATATACAAAGAGGCAAACCATGTACAAAGTGATATGCAATTGTGATACAAGGAAAATGCAATAGATGACAAACTAGACAAGATAGTTCTTTAATTTTCTTTTGAATGTGACTAGACATTTAATACATTTGATGTAGGATGGCTACTTATTCCAAATATTTACACTACGATACATGATACTGTGTTGACAAATAGTAAATTTAAATAAAGGGGTGAGGATATTTGAGGAATTTTTAGTACTGTAGCTATAAAATGTCTATTCAAGCAAAAAAGCTTCATCAAGGTAATTGGGAGTAAAGTATTTGAAAAATGAAAGTGGATGCATAGTAATCAATGAGTTGAAAAATAGTCATGGAGTTACTTATTTGGCATGTACATGCATGTATGGGTGTATGTATGTATGTGTGTCTTCGACAGAAGCTTGTAAACACGATATCTCAAGAACTGGCGGTTTTATTTCATACATGGTATATGTATGTGTTGTTGTCTGTAGATGATCTATTGTTTTTGGTGCTGATGTCATGAATATTAGTAGGCGGGGCTAAATATAAAATGCTGTCAACAAGCTTGTAAACACGATATCTCAAGATCATTAAGGTAGATTTATGCCATGCTGGGGTATATAGTTGTGTTGTAGCCTGCAGATCCCTATTGTTTTTGGTGCTGATGTCATAAATATTAATGAGAAGGCAGTAGGATGTTGTTGATTGATAAAAGCAAGGCTGTATGCAGGATCCCATAGAATGTTGACTACAACTTTTGTTGAGTTGAATACAATTTTTTATTGGTTGTGATTGGCTTATTGCTTAAGGTAATAACCTTAAAGGAATAATCCATGGTCTTATGTAAAATTGTATTTAAAAGAGCATATTTCTAGAACCAATTTGAAAGAGCATACTTCTAGAACCAATTTGATAGAGCATACTTCTTGAGCCAATTTGAAAGAGCATACTTCTAGAGCCAATTTGAAAGCATACTTCTAGAGCCAATTTGATAAAGCATACTTCTAGAGCCAATTTGAAAGAGCATACTTCTAGAGCCAATTTGAAAGAGCTTACTTCTATAGCCAATTTGAAAGAGCATACTTCTAGAGCCAATTTGATAGAGCATACTTCTAGAGCCAATTTGAAAGAGCTTACTTCTATAGCCAATTTGAAAGAGCATACTTCTAGAGCCAATTTGATAGAGCATACTTCTAGAGCCAATTTGAAAGAGCATACTTCTAGAGCCAATTCGAAAGCATACTTCTAGAGCCAATTTGATAGAGCATACTTCTAGAGCCAATTTAAAAGAGCATACTTCTAGAGCCAATTTGAAAGAGCTTACTTCTAGAGCCAATTTGAAAGAGCATACTTCTAGAGCC
The DNA here is from genome assembly GCA_020152595.1 of Chiridota heheva. Lineage (NCBI taxonomy): Eukaryota > Metazoa > Echinodermata > Holothuroidea > Apodida > Chiridotidae > Chiridota > Chiridota heheva. The sequence goes on along the minus strand of JAIGNY010000055.1, from coordinate 3,025,168 downwards.
AATTTGAAAAAGCATACTTCTAGAGCCAATTTGAAAGCATACTTCTAGAGCCAATTTGAAAGAGCATACTTCTAGAGCCAATTTAAAAGAGCATACTTCTAGAGCCAATTTGAAAGAGCATACTTCTAGAGCCAATTTGAAAGAGCATACTTCTAGAGCCAATTTGAAAGAGCATACTTGTAGAACCAATTTGAAATAGCATACTTCTAAAACCAATTTGAAAGAGGATACTTCTAGAGCCAATTTGAAAGAGCATACTTCTAGAGTCAATTTAAAAGAGCATACTTGTAGAACCAATTTGAAAGAGCATACTTCTAGAGCCAATTTGAAAGAGGATACTTCTAGAGCCAATTTGAAAGAGCATACTTCTAGAGCCAATTTGAAAGCATACTTCTAGAGCCAATTTGAAAGAGCATATTTCTAGAGCCAATTTGAAAGAGCATACTTCTAGAGCCAATTTGAAAGAGCTTACTTCTAGAGTCAATTTAAAAGAGCATACTTGTAGAACCAATTTGAAAGAGCATACTTCTAGAGCCAATTTGAAAAAGCATACTTATACAGCCAATTTGAAAAAACATACCTATACAGCCAATTGGAAAGAGCATATTTCTACAGCCAATTTGGTACCAAAATCAGGTTGGTATCATATTTCATTCAGGAGATGTGCATTTTAAAAGATTTCCCAATTGCATTTTAAAGTTTTTGTACAGTATAATAAATTCGTGTTTGATGATGTCATAGAGGCAATTCCATTGCAAATGTTGATGTATTTCTTTGAATGTTAATTGGTTGTTTCTGTATGATTAGAAAGACTTTCCAAAAGTTATTGAAGTAGGATATATTTGGCAACGTATATAAATACTAAAATTTCATCGATTTATTTTTCTTGCTTTTTTACTAATAAAAAAGGATGATAGATTTAAATGAAATACATAACCTTTGTCGGAGAATGTGTTGCTGTGATGTCATACTGAGCATTTTCGTATTTGTTTATTGGCATTTTTTGTGAGTTTTAGATTTGAATATCTCCTGGTAGGAATAACATATCAACATGATTCTTGTACTAAATTGTTTCTAATTTTTTTGTTGAAAGTTTACAAAAAAGAACCCATGGGAAATTTCTTTAACATTTAAACAAGCAACAAAATATACACAAAAACATATTCCAAACTAAACCTGTCAGAACACAACATTTAAAGAAGCATCAAAGAAGAAAAAAATTGCTTCTAATCCAAAGTTATCTTCGGAACCACGTGGGATTTCTCCCTCTGGATTTGACATAATAAAATTTCTTCTTAGCAAGTCGTATGACAGATGTTAGTTTGTTTTTAAATTTGGTATAATCATTTTTTTTTATTTTTGGTCTAGGGTGCTTGATAAATCTCTTATAAAGCTTACTCTTCATGCAGCATGAGTTTACAATCCCAGCTGTGCACCACTTTCTACACGTGCAGCATTACTCTCTTCAATAATTTTAGGAAAACAGGCATTGAAATAATCATTAACAGTAGAAAGAAATATATCATAATAAATATTAGGTTCATTTGCATTATAAACACGTGACCATGACTCATTAGATAGATTATACTTAAAAGTCATTGACATTGCTCACAGAAAAATTACACTTTTTGAAAGATTTTTTATGAACACCCTTTGAATCGGAGCAAGATGTGATACAGAATACTGGGAAGTGGTCTGATATATCACTAATAGTTATACCACTTTTGCAAATCATACTGGTTTCATTAGTAAATATGATATCTAAAAGTGTATGTAGATTACCCCTTACACGAGTAGGTTTAGATATCAACGGTTTGAAAAAGGATGCTGAAGCATTATATTTAAAAGTAGAAACATCCAGGTTACAATTTAAATCAAGTAAATTAAAATTTAAAGTTGCCGAGAAAAAAACAAACATTGTTTGTTTATTTTCATCACCTAATAACTGGCTGGATATAACTTCAAAAGTATATAAGAAATCATTGGTAATAGCATAATTTGGAAGACGATAAATAACCCCTACTAATACATTGCTTTCCTTAGGTGATGAGATTTCAATGAAGATAGATTCAATACAGCTCTCTTTAAAATATGAGAGATTATGCTTGACTGAAATTGAAAGCATTATGAATGTACATTCCGACATCGCCTGCTGTCCTCTCGGCATGGCATTTACACACAAAAGAATAGTTAGGGATGTTCAGAGATCAATTGGCTTATCTTCTTAAATCCAAGTTTCAACATTTCCTATACAAGCAAATTTAACAGTAAGTGAGTTGTGCAACATTGATATATCATCAACAATTTTAGATGAGCTTCTAGCATAAACATTTAAAAGGAAAAAATTCCCTTTAAAACTTAACTTAAAAGATTGAACATCATAATAGCAAGAGGAACATTAGAGAGAAACAAGCCATAGCATACATCACCGTCAAAAAGAATGCTATCACTATTGTCAATTGACGCATATAACAAAGATTAAGACTGGAAAAAGCTAAATAAGATATCTGCCTCATGGGTGGTCATGATATAAAAGAAAAGGTGATATACTTACAAGAAGTATAACAAACAATGAGCAAGCAATGCAACTTCCAGATCCAACTGTCCATAGCAGTCAAGGCATCAAGTAAGACACAAATGCTCATTCTAGGTTAACAATAAAATTCAAATTCACTTCACACTGATAGAGAAGAGCTTCATTTGCATAAATGAAAACATGCGGTGGACTAATTTAAGGAATGTAAACATGTACAGAAGATAACATGAAAATGTGAAGAAAAAAATTAATTAGTAAATGATGATATACACACAACTTTCATTATTACAATGACTGAACATCATTTAGTGATTTGATTCTTTTCTTTAACTCACAATTGAATAAAGCTGTAATAAGTCCATCGACTGACCAAACACTCCTTACCCCTATCAATATCCTCTTTACCCACAATTATCTTAAGCTTCCATGGAAATGAAATCTGGCACCCATCAAACAAAGAATTTCTTCCGGAATGCTGATCCAGATTGTTTACTGCTTCTTCCATTTTCTGGTGCTTCTCTAGTAGATGAACATTTATTTTTAATGCAATATTTTCTTTGGTGGTTTTGTCAAGTCTACACTGCACAACATGGACCTGTCCGTCCAAAAATGTTATTGTCATGCTCAATAGTTTTAATGCATATAAAATTGTTGAAAAGGTATATTTGATCATACTGGCAAGCTTGAGGGCCATGTTCCAATATCATGAAACTATGAAGGGAACCACTATATATGGGCAGGGGCGTAGGCTGGTCTGAGCCTGGGGGTGCAATTTTCAGGAAAGTGGAACTCAATTTTGGTGAGTGAGCGCTCAAAAACGGTGGAGGATAGGGGTCTTACAAAGGTAGTAGAAGTCGTCGACGAATAATTCTTGTGGATCTATGGGTGCGGATAACTTTTATCAGTGGTGTGTCCATTGATTACTTACGTGGAGGATCTCATGGTAATCCTATTCAAAAATTACAATTGATTCAACCACTGAATCTTACATAATTATGTACTTCAGTCATATGTAAGTCAGTGGTTCACAGTAAAACTTAAAACTGGGTTGTAAAAAGCTTATTTTACTGGGACTTGTTTGTTGATAAAAGGAATTTTGACTGTATCATTGCCAAGAGCTTCCATTGACACTGTTTCCCATGTCTCTGTTTCCTCCATGTAGGGTCATTACTACAGTCACAACCACAAACAACGCCAGAAACCTATAATATAGCAGCAGTTGAAGGCCAAGACTCCTTCAGATGTCAGATGTGTAGTATTTTCTTTTCTGATTTGCCCTCTTACGAAACTCACAAGTGTACTCGACAAAACAAAACAAAACCAAAGCTGTGCAAAATATGCTTGGTGGTGCTAAGTTCAGCAAGTGCCCTCAAGGATCATATGGTGACTCACAAAGAGGGGTGTGATTTCCAGTGCCCATTCTGCCCCAGAACATTTCGATGGAAGCAGAATTTGGAGAGGCACGTGTTAATACATTCAGGAGAACGGCCTCATAAGTGCAACCTGTGTGATAGAGGATTTATTCAGTCCAGAGATCTAAAGAGACATTTAAAACGAGATCATCGAGAATCAACACAATTTTGTCTGTTCTGAGGAAGACCTGAAATAGAAGTTCCTTGAAATACCCATTTAGAAGATTGAATGTTCTAAAAGACATGGCCCATGACCTTAGAGAACTTTTTTGTGGTACAAGATTTTCAATTGGAGGAATCCTGAACATAATTTGATGAAAAAGTTGAGCTTAATACATTGTGCACCCCACCCCCCTCTCCCCCTCCCCTCCCCCCTAATGGTAATTAGCTGGCTCAGATATCCTTTATTAGAGGAACAAGGTTTAAGATTATTTGGTGATTTGTTTTTTCAATAATGTAAGAAATGTACCCTTTATGGTGAAAAATATAAGCAATCAGTTACGTTGATTATGTGAAATATATGGTTCTGAACCATTTGAGTGGATTTCAGTAATGACAATTCTTTAGTATAATGGGTTGATATCTGTTTTGATTTTGAAAATGAAGAAAGAGCTTCTTTGTTGATATGGAGCTAATCATATATAGTGTATGCTGATCTGAACTTCAGTCAGGCTGTCAGAATGGTTTAAATTTAACTATGGACTTAATTGAATGGTTTAACTACAAGAGATGCTTATTCAAGTGATACTGCCAATCATCATTTTCTAACAAACCGATGATAGTTTTATGAGATAGACATGAAGAATGCTATTTGTTCATGGTTTGATAAAAATGATGCATGTGGAGAGATGATTTGGTGGGCTGGGGATCTAACAACTGTTTGTGATTAAAATGAAGTCGCAAATATTTCAATTCAGCATGTGTAGACTTTTTGGTTGGATGTTACGTGATCTGTGTTGTCAAAATAGTACCTTTGAGGTGCTTAATTCTTGAAAAGTCTGTTTTGTTTTCTTTCAAAATGATCACTTAGATGTGAAGGAGTTACCTGTAGACATTAAGCTGTATTTTGTTGCCATTTAGATATAGTTTTCAGTTTCTCCAATAGCATTTACAATCAACACTTTGTGTCATTAGGTGTTGTTCTTTTGTACAGCTCCATGTTTATACCTACTTTAAAAAAAGTGATAATACTATTTAAAAACACATCTTGCCATAAACTTGTTGTACTTCATACTAGAAGAGCTTTTGTGGCATTAATCATACAAACACAAGGAGCTTCCATTGACACTGTTTCCCATGTCTCTGTTTCCTCCATGTAGGGTCATTACTACAGTCACAACCACAAACAACGCCAGAAACCTATAATATAGCAGCAGTTGAAGGCGCAGACTCCTTTCGATGTCAGATGTGTAGTATTAACTTTTTTAATTTGTCCTCTTACGAAGCGCATGAGTGTGTTCAGCAAGTGCAGTGTAATATATGTCTGAAGGCATTTTGTACTGTCAGTAGCCTCAATCACCATATGGTAACCCATAAAGAAGGGAAACTCTTCCAGTGTCCCTACTGTCCAAAGGCATTTAAGTGGAAGCACGTATTGGCGAGACATGTTCTTATACATTCAGGAGAGAGACCATACAAGTGCAATTTGTGTGGCAAAGGTTTTATTCAAACCAGAGATTTGAAAAGACATATGAGTAAACACCATTCAATAGAGTTATGACATATCAGAAGAGTTTAAAGCCATTTTAGTGTATCTATATTTTAGTGTATCTACTTAGTGTATATAGGCTATCTCATATCGTCCCTTTTTTCATAAAGTGGCAAATCTGCTATTTTGGCAAAAATGAGTTTTTGCATAATCAGCTGTTGTATGGCGTTTTCTGCATCGTCACCTATTTGGGGGAGCTATACCACATACAGTTTTCTAGATACAGATAGTGGACTTTGGCGAATATGCATACAAGGGCATGTCACCTTTTTCACGAACTGACGAATGTCACATTCGCCACTCTGAGAAAAAACAATATACTTCTTCAGGGACACATGTTTTCTTGCAGCTGATAAATCTCCTGGTTCTGGCCATACTAATTTTTCTTTATGCTGCAGGTTATCATAGTTTGTCGTTTTTTGCTATTTTTGTTTGTTTGTAAAGACTCCCCGAACTACCTTAACCTCGTCACTGGCTATGGCACCAGTGCCGACCTTTCTAACTGTAATCTCACTTCCTCATTGACTTTAACTGGATGGTTACTGAAAACTTCTGTAATACAGTGAACTTGCTCCTGTAAACTTTGGTACTGTACCCCACATGCACCTTAAATTCAACTGGACGGACACTGAAGACCCTGTGGTAGTGAACATCACCCCATTTTGATTCACTTCAACTAACAAAACCCCACAGACCCATGATCCCTATCTGAAATCTCATGAATATCAACTAGCCACTTGCATCTGTAACTCTCGCTTAGCCCCTCCTCCTCTAGACAAGGAAGATCCCATTGTTAGCCTCCTATACACTCTCCCCAAAACCTCCATATTGCATTCAAGCTGCCTTTCCCAAAACTCATGACAATATTAAACCCTACATAGTTTCTCATGTCCGCCACAGCTGGCAAACCAATTGGGACATCCACGCGGATAACACATTTCACATCATACAACCCACCATGCCTTCCAACCTTACAACTACTAACTTTTCCAATAAAGATGAAGTGTACATCACTCACCTGTGAATAGGTCAACCGCACTTCTTTCACTCTCACTTAATGGTCCCCCTCCCACCACTCTGCAATAACTGTCACAGCCCTTTTTATTAGTAATTCAGTGGTCATGCAAACTTATCGTATATGAAAGAGGACTTTAAAAGACACAAAATGGTAAAGGAAGCGTTTACAAATCTTGATTCTGTTAAGGGGATATTCAAGTTTAAAGCTCTGTCTTATATGTGTAGAAATGACTGGTGTAGTAAGTCTACTATGGAAGATTGGCGCCTTAATCCTCACATGCTTAGCAATTGTTGTATTTTAAAGAATTTTTTTTTTTTTTTTTACTTTATGAATTATTTTTCCTCCACCTTTCTTCAGGTGGTAATTGATAAATACCCTTACAAGATTCTCTTTTACTACCTTCCTGACATATCCAATGGTTGATGAGCTATAAAATCACAGGACAAAAATATGATAAAATACATAAAGACTAAGGAATCTGAGGCTATGACATCACAACTAGTCTGATTGCAGTTGTTTCTACACAAATGATATCAAACTTTAATCTTGAATATCTCCTTAAGTAAATAATTTTTTTGAATGATCCCACCATTTGTATCTTTTGAAGTCCTCTTTGAGGCCGCTCAAAAGGATAGTAGGAAATTCTGTTCTTTTTTTCAAAGATACTAAGGCGTCCGATATACAATTGTGTAACTAGTAATGATTGGTTTTTCTACTTTAAATTGCTTTTTGATGATGGTGTTTGTAGTAATGGTATTTATGATAGTAACCATTACATAATTGATCGTGATATGAACTTTACTAATAACGATATGTTAAGTTCTGATATAAAGTTGGATGAGGTTATCAAAGCAATAAAAATGCTCAAATCAGGTAAAGCTAGTGGCGTAGATGGTATTCCACCTGAGGCTATCAAGTATGCTTATTCTGACCTCACTAGTTTTATTCAAAAGCTATTTCAAATTTGTTTTTTCCTTGGCATTTATCCATAGATGTGGCAAGTTGGGGTTATTAATCCTGTTTGTGAAAAAGGTGAAAAAAGTGTTCCTGCAAACTACAGGCCTATAACACTTCTTTGCATGCTAAACAAATTATTTACAAAAATCTTGATGCAAAGGTTCACCAACTAGCTAGAAGACCATTATATTTTGTCTTACGCACAAGCCGGTTTTCATTGTAATTACCCCACAATAGATAGCTGTTTGTACTTCATTCAGCCATTAGTATAGTCCTTAGTAAACCACATGGAAAACTATTTACTGCATTCATGGACTTGAAGAAAGTAGCTTTTGATTGTATCAACTGGGAAATTTTGTTTCACAAACTCTGTAGCTTGGGTATAACTGGCAGGTTTTTCGATATCCTTCTTGCAATGTATAAAAATGTAAAATCATGTGTAAAATGTCAAGACGGTTTAACTCCATTCATCACTTGTACTAAAGAGGTTAGGCAGGGGTGTAATCTCTCACCTATTTTGTTCTCTATTTTTATTAATGATATTGAAGATTAGGCCTTAATCGTTCAACGTACATTGGTATCAAGATTAAGGATACAAATATATGCTGTCTCTTGTATGCGGATAATATGCGGATGATCTAATAATTTTCTCTGAGAGTGCCTATTCTTTACAAAAGCTTCTTAATGTCCTTGAAACATACTGTGACTCAAATAATCTTACACTCAATTACGGGAAAACTAAGGCTGTAGTTTTCAGAAGAGGCAGCTATCTAGCAAGACCAAATAAGTGGTACTTTCAGAGAAATTTGCTTGAGAATGTTAATTACTATACTTATTTAGGGCTAGGATTTACTCCAAAGGGTGTATGGACTGCTGCACAAGAAAACTTGAGCTCAGTAAAGAGGGCGATATTTAGTTTAAAGAAAATGATAGCTAAAATACTTGTCAGTTGCTAGTGTGCTCCAAATCTTTGATAAAAAATTATACCTATGGTAACATATGGATGGGAGCTATGGGGTGGTAATCTTACATGCAAGTATCATGAGTGTTTACAATAATTTCCATAATTTTTTTTGCTTGGTCTTCCTTTTAACTGTATTATTTAGTTGTCTCTAAAGCTTATTTATCATTGGCTGCGTGTTATTAGACATACGGAAGCTTAGTTACCATGAACAATTTTGCCTAGCTTCTAATTATCTACCGTCTTTGGGGTTAAGGATTATAACTTTACTTTGTTATGCTGGTTTTGATTTTGTTTGGAATAATCAGGGTGTTGGTGACGAAAAATCATTTTTACATATTTTGAAGCAAAGGATTTTACATATGGATAGACAAAACTGGATCAGTAATGTAAACTCTATGGATAGTCTCTGGTCATATATTATTTTGAAGACAGAGTTATGTGGCTCCTTATACGTTTCGTATCAATAACTTTTATTTAAGTAAACTTATTGCCAAACTATATTGTGGTTCCCTAAAATTGAGGTCAATGTTGGGACACAAGAAAAAAGATTCCATACAGTCAAAGAATTTGTAAACTTTGTTCTCTGAATCTAATTGATGACGAATTTCACTTTATGTTTATTTGCCCTTTCCTCCATGAATTGCGTGCAAAGTACATACCAGATTATTATGTTAAGTACCTGATAAACAAAAGTTTAAGAACTTACTGTGTTCATGCACTGAACAATTGTGTAAATTGCTTTCTATTTATGTCATGCATGCCATTAAGTTTCGTGAAATGTAAGGTATAATGTCAGGTATCTTCGGCACCTACTATGCTTAGTTATTTCTGTTATCATTTATCTGTGTATGACGATTCTCGATCCTATTCTTATTTTTATATATGTTGTTGATAGTTTTGTACATATTTTGTGACAAGGGCCAAGGGCACTGATTTATTAAATAGATAAATGAATGAATATGAGATGGACTTGCCTGACCCCTGAACTAATCCTTCAACAGTTAAATACATCTTGATGGATTGCCCACTCCTCATCACCCCGGGGCTTCCCTCAACTCCTTCACTTCCATTTTTGAACTCTTCCACCCCCTTCCCGCACTCTTCCCCAAAAATTATTTCTTTCTTACATCACACCTTTTAATATGTTATATCTAAACCTCTTCTTTTCCTGACTACCTGCTGCACACCACACCTTTCCCTCATCTCTGACATAATCTAATCTCTCTGGCACTATTTGACCATCGCTGCATGTCGTGGTGCTGTTAAGCCTCACCAAACAAACCCCATTGAGGTTAAATCTTATTGGTTTTGAGCAGTGGCGGCTCAAGATTTTTGTTGCCTGAGGAAAGGGGGTTGCTTGAGGAAAGGGGACGATGTAGCAGAAGACATTGATGCAGTTGGAATAAAACAGGGTTACAACTGTTATAGACACAGTGGCATATTGGGGATTTTCCTAATATCAGAAAACAAGTTTTTTAATTTTATCTTTCCAGGTTTGTTTTGAGAAACAATTGAAGACAAGCCTTGTGTAGTTCAAGTGGCTTAATTAACTTTTTAGTTGTCTCTTATTCATTATTTTGATTTACCTCAGAAGAAATGATATCACAGTCGCTCATCTCTCAGATTTTTGGACTTAAATCAAAGATTAATTTAACCAAATGATGTTCAAAATGGAATCCAGTAGAAGAACTCATTATCTCTTTAAAGAATATTGAAAATTGGACAATTTGATTGTCAATGAATCCAAAATCTTGTGGAATGATGTTCAGTATTATATATGTAAATAAATTTTACTTTTAATATTTACACATAGCATATTAGCATTGAATAATTATTATGAAAGATTTGTGTAAGAAACAGGCCTAGGCAACACATGATTATAAGAATAGGCCAAAACCTTACATGGGACTTGTGTTGGGAGATATGCATTTATTATATCCTAATTTTGCAAATTAGAATGTAAGAATCCAGCAAGATTTCAACTCTGTTACTCCATTTGCAAGATGTAAGATGAATGTGAAAAGAATACAACGTATGTGCATTAATCTACAATATGCAAGCATCAAAGATATGCATTAAACAAGAGAAGATGCAAGGAATGTACTTTACCTGATAAATATTTCAATTCAAATGCACTTTCATTTCACTTTCAATTTCTAATGTGAAATAAATTATTGTCAGAAGTGGTTGGGACAAAATCAGAAAATGATATTTTGGACATGACTGCACCCCCATTTAAAGATGCATGCTTTGCAAGATATATCAAACGTCAATTTTAAAATTGAAAAAGGGAATTACTGTGGTGCCAACCAATTTTGGCCATAGGCGTAGGCATAGGAGTACTTTTCAGAATATTGGTAATGGATCAGGACATTATGCTTAACATTGTGTAACATTGTAGGGGAGATCATATTTGTTTATTTTAATTATCTGTGAGTAAGAAGTAATACTGCAACAAAACTGATTTAGAAGAACAAATTACACCATAATAACATAGTGTCATATTTGTCTTCTTTTCTCATTTGACTTCTCTTTTGGTGCATGTAGTGAATACATATTACATATAATACATATTAAGTAATATCTTATCCTTAACTAAGGTCTTATTCAAAAGTGTATGGTTGGCCATGCGGGTCATAACGTCTCCTAAAATTACGCCTAGAAAAATCAATTCTTACGTTGAAACAATTCCATTTCATACGCAAATTGACTGTTTCTTTTAAGCATACAAATAGATATCATTTTACGTGTGTAAACTAATTTTCTAATCTCACGTCTAAAGGAAACAGCCAATCAGCGACCCGTTTTAGACGTATGCAATGGAATTGTTACGACGTAAAAAATCGTTGTTACGACGTACAATTTTTTTTTTCTTAGACGTAAAATACGTCTAAAAATTAGTTTTGACGCGTAAAATTATGTCTATTTTTACGTCTAAAGAAAACAGCCAATTAGCAACCCGATTTAGACGTATGAAATGGAATTGTTATGACGTAAGAAATTATTGTTACGACATAAGAATTGATTTTTCTTCGGCGTAACATTAAGAGACGTTATAAACCGCATGACCAACCATAAACGTGAGATTTGATCATATACGTGCTTATCAAACAGAAAAAAAGAGATAGGCGTTTTAACTAATTAGGGACCTGCAGAAAGAGGCTGGTTGTCACTTTATCATTCAGGAAAATAAGAGGTACTAAGGACTTGATCCTATTTTTTGAGCTTTAAGTTTCTTAAATGGACAGTTTAATCCCATTTTCATTGATAAGCCACCATTTTAAATTGTATATTTTGTTATTGGAAGAAGTTTAAGCCAAAATTTAGTGTTATGGTGAGGTATGTGATGGTATTTACTTTATCATCGTATGTCTAGTTAAAGCATGACAATTTTTAAGACCATACATTAAAACCCATGTTTCTCCTGAAAATTAAAATAGTCATGATTTCTTACATTTCGTAGAGTGTGGCTCATAATTGAACACACGTCTGGTAGAGGTGACATCTCATTGGTGTGCAGATAATAATAATAATAATAATAATATTAATATGAATAATATTAATATGAATAATATGAATAATAATAGTATTAATGATATGAATAATAATAATAATAATAAAAGTGTGTTTCATACTTTAATTATCCAGAGATTTCTTTTTATCCCGCAAACGAGATACTTTTAATATTTGATATTCCAAATCTGAAAAGGTGTAAAACTTAGTAAGTAAATACTGAAAAATAGCATGCATTGTCTGTCCTGATACAACTTAAGAAGTGGCAAGTTGTATTGTCTGAAAAACAAACGATCAAGTAAATATAATTTAAAGCACGCTTAGTATGAGCATGGAGCTATTAGCTGAAAATAGCTCCATGGTATGAGGAAGCAGGGTGTATGTATGCACCAAAATGCTCTAGAAATAATAATAGAGTTTTCTGAAGTAGATAAATGTAGAATTGTCTGAAAACTTTCTTCTTGAAAACTGAAGATGTTTTCTTGTTTTGCACCTTTTTTAAAAAAACTAATTGATTTGAATGAAACATACATAGTAATCTGAAAGTATGTTGTATGTTCAAACGTTTCGGTTTTTCTCAATGGACTTGACTTTGGCTTCTGTAACATAAAGTGGTGTGCATCTGATACATTCCAAGTTTGAAATCTTTTTTCATAACAATGAGTTATTTAGCCTGTATTGTTCAGCTATCTTACATGCGTTGTCATTAAAATGCTGACATCAAATTTCCCTGTCCTGGGAAATGTTTTCATTAACCTTGGAAAACATGTGTTTGGTAGCCCTGTTGCTGCTCAATTTACAACCTTGTGACATGATACCCGAAGTAATGCAAGAAACATTAAACTTGGAATAATTTAAAGCAAACTTACCGTTTCAAATGTTTCATGTAAAGAATAAACAATAAAACAAATATAGGGGGTTGGCCTTTAAAAATATCCTGTATATGCATCTTATGTTGTATTATGCAAGATCTTTGTTATTAGAACGGGATGCAGATTGAAATTGCTAGAAAGTGTAGTGTTATTGACACTGGTCTGAGCATATCTTTGCCCAAATTATGTTTGTAAGTGTGCTTGCACCTTTGGGGCAGATGGGCATTTTTTCCCTCTGCACCCCTGCCTCCTACACCTTTGAATGTATGAAGACAGACTGAATGATTTCATGATACTGACTGTCTCCCTCCTTCTGTTTCATTCATCCAGAGGTGTCACAGCAGGAGGGAACACCATCAGGAACCCAAAGATCATCACATTATCAAAGAAGCTCACAGAAATTTTATCACTATGAGTCCTTCGTTGGTCAGCAACTTAACATTACAAAACCACAGTGCAACGTGTGTTTCAAATATTTTAATACATTTCAGAGCCTGAGAACACATGAAGTCATTCATAGGGAGGGTAAACCCTTCCAGTGTCCTTATTGCCCAAAGGCTTTCAACAGGAAGGATGTTTTGAGACAGCATGAACGTATCCACACAGGAGAAAGACCTTACAAGTGTAGATTTTGCGATAGAAGGTTCAATCAATCTTGCAATAGGCTTTCACATGAGCGGACTCGCCATCTTAAAGATTGAATTTAAGGATATTTAGACTTGAAATTTGTTAGAAAAAGTAAATTTTGTTCATCCTGATAACATTTTACCTCTGGTTGGAATTTGGAAGAGATTTTGCTTTTGGTGTGCATGCGAAGCATAATGCAAACTTATGTAATGGCGATTTTTTCCATCCAGCCTTTCAGTTTTTCCTGAGATTTCCTCAGAAATAATAAAAGTTTTTTTGAGAATTCCTCAGAAAATGTTTAAGTTGCTTCAGAGTTCCTCAGAAAAAGAAAAAGTTTCTTCAGACATCTTCATGGAAATTAGGATTTCCTTACAAAATGTTTAAAGCTTTTTAGAGACACTTAAGACAGATTGAAGATTAGTTTCCTTAAAAACATTTGATATTTCCCTGATAACTGTAAAATGATATAATTTTCCAATATTCTTTAGAGTTCCTTAAAAAGTCTATAAAACACATGATATTTCCCTAAAAGATAACTGTAAAATGATCTAATTTTCCAATATTCTTCAGAGATCCTCAAGTGTCTCTCTTGTAGCACTGGAGATTTTAAATCCTTAGAATTCATCAAAACATTTGGGCACCAATGGTTGTATCAGGCTTGATTATTAAACTCCGCCTTTATTATTGTGGTCATTTGCATAAAGTTGCTACAGTATAAGAACTGACCAGACTTTTTATTTATTTAGTATGCTCAGTCAGCGAGTGTTACAGGATGTGACTGCATATGGACATAGGGAGGGATGCCAAGTGGGACATGGATGGGGGCCATGCGGGACATATGATATAATTCATACATATGGTATACACCAAGGGCTATATCAGGCATAATTATTTGACTCCGCCTTTTTTCTTATTCAACAAACATTTGCATATAAGTTATATGAACTGACACTTTCATATATAGTATGCTCAATCAAAGACTGTTTTATGGAGCCTATGGGATGTCATGGGGTGGGATGCCATGTGGGTACATGGGGTGGAATGCCATGTGGGACACGGGGTGGGATGTCATGTGGAACAGGGTGAAATGCCATGTAGGATATATGGTAGAATGCCATGCGGAACATAGGGAGGGATGCCATGTGGGACATATGGAGGGATGTCATGTAGTACATATGGTCGGATTAATGTAGGACATACATGTAGGATGGGATCCATGTGGGACACAGGGTGGGATGCCATGTGGGTCATGGGGTGGGATGCCATGTAGGACATGGGGTGGGATGCCATTTGGGACTTAGTGTGAGATACTATTATTATAATTGGAAGGGTCATATGATATGGGTGACAATTTGCAAGGGCATGGGAACCATGCAATATTCACTGTTCTGGTTTTTACTTTGCATTTGTCTGTTAGTATCTTAAGAATGGTTGAGCATGATAAAGACAGATTTTCATGCTACTCATATCACACACTTGATATTTCAAGCTAAGAAATTATTTGGATCTTGAAAATGGTTGAGTATTTTGAGATAAGATTATGTTAGGTACAACATTTGCCAATTTTGCTTCCCCTTCTTTTTAAAACATGCAGAATAAAACCATATTATGAACAAATTGCCCTATTATAGGATCATATTGTTTCAAGAAGGTGGAGATTTGTACTAATGTTCAGTTAGTACAATTCATTTCCTCTGTATCTATTAAACTCAGTAGCCAATGGAAACAATGATGTCATTTGTAGATCTACTTCTTGCTACTCATTCATTCTACCCTTGCTGCATCTGTATCTGAAAAATGAAACATTTTGTTTTCTTTTACTGCAATATTGTTTTTTGCAACTGCTGACATGTTGTTAAGTTCACAACAGGTCCAGGGGTGGATCCATAGCTGTTTCCAGATAGTATTTGATAAGGTAAAAGAGCACTTACCAAAAATAGGGCACCCCTTTATCACAGCCAATGCGAGTGCCGAAGGTGAAAGTAAGTTAGGGGAAGGTAAGGGGTTCCTTCCCAGAAAATTTAGTTGCATTTGGTGCATTCTGAGGGCTTCCTGAACTTTGCAGATAACAGTAAAACTGACTATTTTTCCTGTATGATAGAGCTTTTCCCAGTATTTTTCAGCTATTGAAACAATCTAATAGATGGAGTTGGAAATTTGCTACAGACAAGAATGAAATAAAAAAACAACAAGAGAAAATCCAATTGCATTGAAATCTTTGCTATATTTTATATAACAATAATACTGTTTGAATTTTTGACTGCAACAGAAAAACACATTAAGCATAATACTGTTTTAATATCTTAGAATATTTACAAGAATATATAGTTTGAGGATTCAGTATCGCCATACTCCAGAAGACTGGACTACTCTACCCAGGAAAAAAAAAAAATGTGTAGCCAGGTAATCAGTGTGCTTTAATGTTGAGTAAAAATGCCCCTTTTTGTCCCAAAAATCCTGAAGCCATAACGAGAATATGACCTTTTTGTCACAAAATTTGTCGTTGGCAGGTAGGTAGGCCTAATCAGAGCGCCTTTAACGTCGAGTCAAACTGCTTTTTTTTCTTAAAATCTTGTGTATCGATGCTGCTACTGTGCCCTACTGTTAAAGTAAAATTTGCTTTTTTTCATCACAAAGTTTGAATCCGCAGGTAAACAGTATGCCTTACTCTTGCATTAAAGTCCCCTTTTTGTCAAAAAATCCCGAACCGATGGCAATAATGTGCCGTTTTCGTCACAAAATTTGTGTCGGCAAGTAATCGGTATAGCTTACTCTTGCAATTAAGGGCCCTTTTTGTTACAAAATCTTGAATCGATGCCATTACTCAGTGCCCTATTGTTGAGTAAAATGTGCCCTTTTTATCACTCTGCAACAAAAAGTAAAATTGGGGGAGAAAAGTTGCCATTTTATTAGCTTGGAAAAATGCCCCGCTCTTTTGACTTTGGATTTAAACCTGCCTGGTTTGTCCGAGCAAACGAACCCCCTTTTGTTGAGAAAGTGCCCTTTTGAAATCTAACAAAATAATAAGCATCTGGAATTTCAAAGTTTGACACCCTTTTATACGAAAAATGAACCCCTATCAACGAATGAATCCCCTTTTAATGAGCAAGAGCCCTGTTGTAATATAACAAAATAATGAGCACCTGGAATTTCCAAGTCTGTTGCCCTTATACGAAACCCCCTCCCCCTTCCCCCTGTCTTCAAATTCCTGGCTATGGGCCTGCTCACATCACAACTATACAGAAATTTACCATCTATTAAATTTTGTAGAGTTTAATTTTGGGATGTGTGATTTTGTAATACAATTCCATGGACTTTGAACCCTCTACTACATTCTTGGAAGGAGAGTAGCCGATGTTACATTGGCAAAAAGCTTTTGGATTTTAGCATTTTCAAAGACTGAATTTAGACAGCAAGCAAATACGTAAAGATTTTGAGGCGTCTTCGCTCTCCATGATTTTAATGCTATGTAGCTTTTGCATCTGAAGACTATTTATAGGTCTCAAGTCAATTAGTTCTGCACCTTCTCTTCTGTATCTTTTTCCTCGATATTTTGATGAGAGTGGAATCTGCTTAATATACAGAATTGGTTCCACGTTACTGAAAAGTATCCCTACTTCTGTTTCATTCACCCAGAGATGGAAAGGCCAACACCACTGATTCAGAGCTTCCTTCAATTTCAGTCCCAAGAGAACTTCAGGAACTATGGTGGTGGTGAAAATATTTCAAGTGAGCCTTTGGATGTGCAACATACTGAGAAAAAATGGTTGTGCCATGTTTGTGATAAATATTTCAGTACAAAGAGCAACCTGAACACACATCAGAGAATTCATAAAGAGGGTAAACCCTATCAATGCTCATATTGCCCAAAGGCATTTAAACGCAAAGATATCTTGCGACAACATGAACGTATTCACACCGGAGAAAGACCTTACAAGTGTAGATTTTGTGAGGAAAAATTTGGTAACCCTGGCAGTAGACACAACCATGAGCATTCTAATCACATAAAGAAGTAGATGTGCCAGAAAGAACAAAACAATTTTAAAAGTATGCAGATCCTAAGATGAATGAAAATCTTCATTGTGTATATATTAGATACTAGATTTCAATGGGTAACAAGTTTCAGGTTTTGGTATATATACTGCAGCAATTGTCAGCAATTCCATTTTTGCTCACAGCAACCAGGGAATAAGGAATTTCTATTTAATCATTTGTTTATGAAGAAATATACATACCAGCATATCTGTATGTATACGGCTAAATAGTTAATTTTCTGTGATAAATAATTTTCTGTAAATTTACCGCTGACTGACTATTTATGGTTCACGGATATGTTTTAATTTTTGTTTTTAAACAAAACAGAAATACTACAAAAGTGTATTGCTTTCTGGAGGGAATGGCACTTCTTAGATCACCACCCTTCTACATCCAAATTTCCTGATACGGCGTATTCCATACCGTAACAGTCCTCTCTTCTTTGCTCCATTATCTTGCGAGGCTTGTTGTTATTATTGTTTGTGGATCTGAATTTAACTAGATTAAAGCCTTCATTGGTGTCCCAAACTTGCAATTGGGAGGCACTTTATAGTTCAGACAAGAATTGCAAGGGTAGAAAGTTTTCAAAACTAAACCCAAATTCTTATTCTTATGATATTTGAAACCCCAGACTATATTTGGATTAGGAGCTGGAGCTTCAGTTAAAGAATTAGTTTAGTGGTCAAGCATGTCCATCTTATATGAAAGAGCAACTTCAAAAGAAACAAAATGGTAAAAAAGCATTCAAAAATATTATTCCGTTAAGGTGATATTCAAGTTTAAAGCTCTGTTTTATCTGTGTAGAAATTACTGGTGTAGTAAGTCTACTATGGAAAGTTGGCATTTTCATTGTCACATTCTTAATAATTGTTAATGTATTTGAAAGAAAATTTATTGATTTTTTTTCACTATTTAAATTATTTTTCCTTGAACTTTCTTCAGGTGGTAAATTATAAATACCCTTCCTAGATTCAGTTTTACCACTTTTTTGACATATCTCATGGTTTTCGATCCACAAAATTACATGACAAAATATGAATGACATCACAACTAGTCTGATTTCAGTCATTTCTACACAAATGATACCAAACTTTAAACTTGGATATCTCCTTAACAGTGTAACAATTTTGAATGCTTTCACTATTTTGTTTCTTTGAAGTCTTTCATATAAGATAGACGTGCCTGAGCCCTAAACTAATCCTTTAATATCTCCTTAACAGAATAAGATTTTTGATTGCTTTCTTTACTATTTTGTGTCTTTTGAAGTCCTCTTTATATAAGATAGACTTGCCTGAGCCCTGAACTAATCCTTTAAGCTGTAAGACTTACTGGAGTTACATAGGTTGCTGCTCATGATCATACTTCAGCTCAAGATGACACAATGTTGAACATCAATCATTCACATACTGACAGGTTGAAAGATTTTAAGCAATTCCCCAAGCAGTTGATGGATACCCAAGACAGTCCTATTATGTCAGTGATATGTGAACATCTATAGGTGACTTGTTTATATCAAGCAAGAAATGATCCCAAACTTTCATCTTGATATATAATAAGGAAACCAATGGGCAAAACAGCATCTAGAAAGATTTTCTGTTATTAAGTTATCAGTTTTTCAAGTTTGGTGTAGATGCAGCTTTTTTGTCTGAAATTCAGTCATTGAGTCATCAACACTGTTCAATACCTTATTTTGGTTTTACGTATTTGTTGAAATTGATATAGTATCGTCTACTTAGACTTCTTCCATTTTTGAAACTTTCGTTATAAAGATTATTTCTTTATTTTGAAGAATGATTTATTTGTATGTTAAGAATGTTGAGTCAAAGTAATTACTTTTACCAACTAAGTATGCCAGAGGTTATGTTTTTACCTTTATTTGTTCGATCTGTTTGACTTCAACATAATTCAAAAGGTAACTAGTTGATTTTGATAAAGTGTGATTTGAATAATGCTTAAGGAAGAAGTGATTAAAACTTGGGTTAAAGTGGGAAAAAAACAAAGGACATGCATGCAGGAGTGGTGATCTTTTAGTGGGATATTGTTTGTTGGGACTTGTGTTGAAATATTGAATTGGATGTGCTCAACAAAGAATTTATGCCCAAATAAGAAACAACAATCAACTGTCTGACTTTAAAATAATTAAAGCAATTGGTTTCTGCTACTGAAGAAAATCAGAACAATTGCTTTCTGGCATCAAAGTGAATTAAATCAATTGGTTTCAGGCATGAACAATTATCAAAGGAATTGATTTCTGGCATCAAATATCATCACATCTTCCTTTACTGTGCAGAAACCTCCGCTGGATTATACACGCACAGCCATAAATGAAGATGTATAGTGACCACGCTGGAAGTGGATGAACACTGGGTTTTCACCCTACTCTTTACGAGAAGTGTTCAGAGAACCTGGGAGGGTGTGACTGTCCTACCATTGAGACCAACGGCTTAACATCCCCTCCGAAGAACGGCGAGCGCCATTCAACCAT
Source organism: Chiridota heheva (assembly GCA_020152595.1). Taxonomy (NCBI): domain Eukaryota; kingdom Metazoa; phylum Echinodermata; class Holothuroidea; order Apodida; family Chiridotidae; genus Chiridota; species Chiridota heheva. The sequence goes on along the minus strand of JAIGNY010000055.1, from coordinate 3,005,041 downwards.
TGCCCACTTCTCTCAACAGCTGAATGGGGGAGCAGGAGCTGCAAACAATGCTTCCGCTTTGATGTTTGGCGTATCTGTTTGCATAGTTGTGGAAAACTTGGTTAAGTCCTGACCGAGACTTGAACCGGGTACCTCCAGCATGTAATAGTGAAATGTGCATCTTTCCAAAGGAACTCAAAAGGAATAAATGCTTTGCTTGAATAGTAAATTGAAGCAAAGATGTGACCTCAAAAGAAGTCACTGTGAATTCATAGAAATTGGGGGTGGGAGGGAGATGTAAGCTGGTGTGCGAAGGATGTTATCGGGGATGAAGACATGCACTAAGGATGATACAGAATGGTGGAATTTTCTGGATTCCTAGGTATGCACTCTACAGAACACTTTCTAGTTTTGTAAAGTTATTATATTAGCAGTCAATTGAAACATTTAAGTTATACATACAGGTATGATGTATGTGGATTGTGGATTAATGATTTTTAGTAGACTTGATTTCAGTTAAGACAGTCTGCTTGTAAAGTTTTAAACATTGTCAATGAAATAACAGAGTAACCTTTAAGGTGCAAATTTCACTCTTTTGTTTCTTTAAAACTTCTTTCAATTTGTTTCATCTCACATAACACTATGTACCCACTGCAGCTCAAGTGTTAGCATGTAAGTGATCCTTGTACCTCTCTATGTGACACCACCTCTACTATGATGAAGATCTGACAGATGAATATTTCTCAGTTTTTGTGATGTGAATGGAAAATGACTGAAATGATTCTACATTACTGACAGTCTACCTCATTCTGTTTCATTCATCCAGAGGTGTTTCAAAGAATGAGACCACCATCCGAATCTACGAACTCCTCCCAGCCTCCAGAAAGCTTCAGGAACAACATGTATGCACCCTTCTATGCACCACGTGAAGTCGCTCAGAAAGCTGATGGCAGGAACTGGTTGTGCAGCATTTGTAACAAATATTTCAGTGCCAAAAGCAGCCTCCAGTTACATGAGAGATCTCATAAAGATGGGAAACCTTTCCAATGCACTTTTTGCCCCAAAGCTTTTAAACGGAAGGATGTCCTTAGACAACATGAGCGTATCCATACAGGAGAAAGACCTTACAAGTGCAGGTTTTGTGAGGAATCATTTATTCAGGCCAACAGAAGACAAAGTCATGAACGTTCTCATTACTTAACAAAATAGAGTCGTGAGATTAGCATAGAATCACATATTTATCTGCCGGAAATCTGTATATTCTGCTAAGTACATTTAGTTAACAAAGGGTGCAGTGGTTAGGGAGTCATGCTGGTATACGAAAGGTACCTGGTTAGACTCCCTTCGCGTGCGTTGCAATATATCCTTGAGCAAGACAATTTATTCTAATGGTCTGGAAAGATTTAACTTTAAAAGTAGTTAACAATCGTTATGATACTGGATTGTGTTTAGTGATACAGCTATGATTGAATTTATTGAAAGTTGTGGCAGGACAATTTCTATGTGCCACTGCTACTGTGTAGTAATTCAGTGACAATCAAGTTACAAAATGCTACTTATTCTTTGATGTGAATATCAATTATCATGAGCTTGATTCTTGTTTATTTGAATATCTTTGTACAATTTTTACAAAGTCCTCCCCACGCTCGTGCCATGTGGTATGGTGGGCAGGCATGATCAGGGAGCTGCAAGACTGATTATTCAGTCTATTCAATTTAAATTCATCCGCCTAAATCATGAAAGGGCAATATTGAAATTGCAGGTGCATATTATATTAACAAAAGTCCCCCCCCCCTCTAAAGTTTATCTTACTCTCCCCAAATTGGGGTGGGGTGGGGATTGGAGGTTGGAAGCCAAGTGTGAAGGGTGATTTGGGAGACAGATACTCTGCTGGGTTAGGGATCATTTAAGGAGGCTTTTGTCTTCTTTTTTTTCGTCTTTTTTTTGCAAGTATCCATCTCTATATGATTTCTTGTATCTATTATTCTTGCAATTGTATGTTATGATTTCAGGACTTTTTGTTTATAAGTTTTCCTAAACTTGTTGTAGTTTCCTCAACCTCTTCTTTTGATTTATTTATATTATAATGTGCATAAACAAACTTTTATTATCTACCAGTTTTTTGAAAAATTGTACTGAATACAAACTGAATTGGTTGTAAATTAAGTAAAGAATTCAATGTCATGTTCTTATCTTTACTTTAGTTGAGATGAAATGAATAAGGCATCCTTCTCATGTTCTCTAGATGGGTCTCTATGTAGATGTTGACATTAATTTAGAGTTTGGGTTGGATTAATGTTCAAACAGGGATCCCAATAACAAATCCCTGGTTCAAATAATAATATACTGATAGTGCCATTTCTGGTGGAGTACCTTCGGAGGGGGCACCTCCTCATTGCGCCTTCAAGAAATGATGATTAGATGAGGTGGAAAGGTAGCATCTTAGTTTTGTAAGCTTTTTCTAATAGACTAGACAATGTAACATCTAACCAAGGGTAACTTGCTTCTTTCATCCTTCATGATCAAAGGTCAGTACAATCATGGAGATGGTATGGACAATTCAGAATTCAAAGGAATTTAAGAATGTCTTATAAAACATTTTACATCAATTTGTTCACAATTCTTCCCTTTGCACTTTTGGATGCTTTTTGGAATTTTTTTGGCCAAACATCACTTTTAACAGTGAATGAGGGCAGCATGAAAAATCCTCATCCTTTTTGTAGCCATTGTCAGAAATGCTGTTAAACTTAGGTTTTATTTTGTTCTGTGTATTTGCCTGATGATGTCTTATAGTCTTGGCTTATGAAATATGATAAATTTGCAGACATCGGTCCACTTTGTTGACAGTATCCTTGCTTCTGTTTCATTTATCAGAGATGGAGGGCCCAACATCAGGACATGGGACTTGTGTGTCACTACAAGAAAGTTACATAAACTACTTGCGTAATACCACCACTATCATGGTAAACCCTTACCTGCAGCCCATGGGTCCCATCAGCAAACTGAAGCTGGAGGCTGGCAGTGCAATGTTTGCGGCCGAACTTTAGGCTCTGCTTATTCCTTTAAGATACATCAGAGAATTCATAAAGAGGGTAAACCCTATCAATGCTCATATTGCCCAAAAGCTTTCAAACGGAAGGATGTTTTGAGACAACATGAATGTATTCATACAGGAGAAAGACCTTACAAGTGTAGATTTTGTGAGGAAAAATTTGGTAACCTTGGCATCAGACACACCCATGAGCATTCTCGCCACATAAAAAAGTAGATGTGCCAGAGGTTTCCATTCATTCATTCATGAGCAATGTCACTGTAAACAGCTACTGTATGAGAGATTCTCAGAGGATTATTGTTTTTCTGCAAGCTGACCTTTTTCAAGTGTTTGGAAGTTCTGCAAATTTCAACAAAAAGCCAGAGTCTATTGAATGCTTCTCTTTGTAGCAATAGCTCAAATAAACAAGCAAATTTTTCAGGCTCAGTAATATGTGATTTGATTTTTTTTTTTAGTGAAAGTAGAGGTTTGTGTAAGTCTACACTTCCATCAACAATTTGAGATTATTTAAATCATCACATCTTTAGTGATCATGGAAATATAGAGACTATTCAGATCATCATTGCTGGTCGTTGTGGTCTTTTACTGTACAGATTTTGCACTGAAATAATTTTTTCTTTTGTTTCATGGCAAGTTATTTTCTCCTTGAAGACGATCTATTGTTTTAAATCATTATTCACTCAATTTTGTTCTGGAATTGATTTTGTGTTCACAGAATAATTTTTGGCGCCTCTATTCCTACATGGTTGTGCAATTTCCTTTGCTGCCAGTTTTGTAAAAGTCATCAGATGTTTGTCTCTGTCCAAAGGTTGGAATAACATACAATAGGCTTGTAGTTGATTTTCTGTGAATTCCTCATAAAAGGCTTTTGAGTATTGACTGGGATCAAAGCCAACAGACAAGTTTCCTCATTAATGACCGTCTCCCTCTGTTTCATTCATCCAGAGATGTTACAAGCAGAAGAGGGTTCATCATACCGCTCGTCACAAATTCAGTCTGAAGAAAGCTTCGAGAGGTATTGCTGCGACAAAACTTTCTCAAATGCGCCCTTGTATCTACCACATGAAGCTAATCAGCCAGCCGATACACTAAACTGGTCCAGCTGGAAGTGTGGTTTTTGTGATAAATTCTTTAGTTCTGCCAGCAGTCTCAAGATACATCAAAGGACACACAGAGAGGGAAAGCCTTTTCAATGTGCATACTGTCCTAAGGCTTTCAGACGCAAAGATGTCTTAAGAGAACATGAACGCATCCATTCTGGAGAAAGACCATATAAGTGCAGATTCTGTGATAAAACCTTCAGTCAGTCTAGTAATCGGCTTTGCCATGAGCGTTCTCGTCACATGAACAAGTAGTTCAAGATATGTTTAATTGATTATTAAATTCTTTAGTAGACAGATATTTATAACATTGAAATGTTAAGTTGGTGACTCAGTCCTGTGTCTTGATTCAGATAGTGGATGGATAATGCCAAGGAGATCAACCAATGTTTTGGAAGCTTCATCTAGAAAGATTTTCTGTTATTAAGTTATCAGTTTTTCAAGTTTGGTGTAGATGCAGCTTTTTTGTCTGAAATTCAGTCATTGAGTCATCAACACTGTTCAATACTTTATTTTGGTTTTACGTATTTGTTGAAATTGATATAGTATCGTCTTACTTAGACTTCTTCCATTTTTGAAAGTTTGGTTATAAGATTATTTCTTTTATTTCAAAAAATGATTTATTTGTATGTTAAGAATGTTGAGTCAAAGTAATTACTTTCACCAACTAAGTATGCCAGAGGTTTATTTTTACCTTTATTTGTTCAATCTGTTTGACTTCAACATAATTCAAAAGGTAATTAGTTGATTTTGATATAGTGTGATTTGAATAATGCTTAAGGAAGAAGTGATTTAAACTTGGGTTAAATTGGAGAAAGAAAAAAACAAAGGACATGCATGCAGGAGTGGGGATCTTTTAGTGGGATATTGTTTGTTGGGACTTGTGTTGAAATATTGAATTGGATGTGCTCAACAAAGAATTTATGCCCAAATAAGAAACAACAATCAAGTGTCTGACTTTAAAATAATCAAAGCAATTGGTTTCTGCTACTGAAGAAAATCAGAACAATTGCTTTCTGGCATCAAAGTAAATTAGATCAATTTGTTTTGAAAGCTTTTGTTTGATCTACATGTGCAAAACTTGTTTTGAATCTTATGATTAAAACAATATGTAAAAACAATGTTCACTATAAATCCAATTAGAATTGGAAACATTGAAATAAGAATTTAAATAATAGGTTCAGTTGTTGATAAAGAAGTAAGACATTTGTGATAATTCTTTTCAACTGAAATGGTAAGGAACAGACCTGGGATGTACATTTAGTGGAAAATATAACCCTTGGTATGAAAAAAAGTAGTTGATGATTTGTTTAACCTATGCTCTCTTTGTGGGTAAATTACCACTCACAATGGCCCAGGTAGTGTATGATAATTGCTGTCATTCCCCCTTCAAATTGCTAAAACTATGCCACTTCATTTCACACCAGGTTTGCTTTCTGAATTATTTTTTTTGTAGTAGAAGAACATGCAGTTTTGTTCATTTCCCCAAGCAAGCTAGTTTTAATATCTAGTTTGTTCAATGCATCATCATGCTGTAATTACTGTATTTCTTTCTTTTTCATCTGTGAGGAACAACATTTGGTAGATTATTTTTGAAAGCAACAATTGTTCATAGGCGGTGGAAAATATTTTATATTGTCCCGCAAGAAATTTCAAAGCAAAGACTGAACCACCCCTGCCACTTCCCATGCACAAAAATCTATATTGGCAATGTATCTTACTGCAGTATTTGGGGTTCAAATACTTATTAGTATTATTATTAATAAATAAGCTTTAATACTTACATTACTTTTGAAAAGATCCAAAGTAATTCCCCTTATCTCGTTTGTAGAAGCAAAAGTTTATTTCTGTCCACAGAATCTCAAAACCACCGTCGTCATGGTTTGGGCTGGGTTTAAATATTTTCATATATTTTAATCCTCTAGATCGGCGATTTTTAAGAGGCGGCCCACGAGCCAAATCTGGCGCACCAGACAATCCAATCTGGCCCACGAACAGTAGTCTTATTGGAAATGATATCATACCAGATCAATCTGAAAGAGATTGGTAAAATTACAAAATACTTGTTTACTTTAGAGTTTTTCCGAGGCAGATCAGCAGCTTATCAAATAAAATGGTATCTTCAGGGCCGATATAAATTGGACAGACTCGCAGCTTGTCCAGTGGCATCGCTAAGGGAGGGGGGGGGGGGCACAAAATGTTCTTCCTGTCTTCAATTTAATTATGGAATTTCTCTGTTTGATTTTAACCCATTTTGGGGCATCAAAAACAAGAAATATGCAGAATGTGTAGGGGCTTTGCCTCCTGGACCCCTACCAAGGGTTTGCCCCTGGACCCCAACATGGCCCTTATGCGTGCCCCTGGACCCATGTCAATCAATAGGCCCCACTTATATAGTGTTTCATTCCCCCTTCCCTTCATTTTCCTCCTGAAATGCTGTGCTCCTTTCCCTCCCTCCCCTCAACCAAAACACTGGCGACACCACTGGACTTATTAAAGGAAGGCGGATAAGAGAACCGCTGACATCTAGCGTACATCTTTCTTATCACATGCGCGTTATCAGCTTGTTTGTATTTAGGGATTGTTTTAAGGGGTTTTGTTTGCGATTGGCCCACAGCCAAGTTTTGGGGCTGTTGTGAAATGATAGGCGTTGGAAAAATTTCATCCAGAACCCGTGCTCTAGATGCTTGGAAATAACACTTTTGCCCCCTAAACTAATATAACACCAAATCAGATTTTTATTATTGGCTGTTTCGCTGCCTATATTGTTTATTTATAATATACTTTTAGGCATTTTATTGAAATCCCACACTGATTCTTAAAAGGTTAACCAACTGAAAATTTTGATAATACAAGGTTTCAACATCTACATATTGTGGCAAGTACTGTTTTCATTCTGAAAGTAAGAAATTCAATCCTTTTATATGCTACACAGTGTCTTTGTTTTATAATAATTTGACATCTAAGCAATTTATTCAAAGGTTGCTCTTGTCCCATTTGTGTTTACTATAGTAGCCTTACACAAAATGTGAGTAGACTTGGGTAAACAGACTTGAATTTTGTTTTCATTCCATTTGAGGACAACTTTGCCATTTAGTCTTTAGCTAAAGACATTGATTTTCATGAAAATCCTTCAAGCTGTCACTTTGCAGGGGCAAAGCTGTAACTTACAGGGGCATCTACTGACTGCTGTGAATGCTTTTATCTTAATTTTGATGGTTGAAACAAATCAGTAGATTGTTCAAGTATAAACCTCTTTTAAATATGAACATAATTGTTTTTTAAATCAAGGTATTAGAATAGGCAAAAGGGGAATGAAAGAGGTATTTAGAGTTTCTTGCAAAACCAATAAGACTGATTTTCCAATACACTTATGAGACAGATTTTGCACCAACTGGGCCAATTTTGATAAAGAAAAAACCAATTCTGACTATGATAAAAATGCAAGGTTTTCTGTTACTAAGATAGCATAGAAATAGAGGTCTGCAATGTCATGTAATGTGTTAATCTGTAGTTTCATACTCTAGATCGGCGATTTTTAATAGGCAGCCTGCGGGCCAAATTTGACCCGCCAGACAATCCACTCTGGCCCGCAAAAAATAGTCGTAGTGGGAAAAAAATCTGAATAAGATCGGTAAAAATCCTCAAATACTTGTTTATTTTGGGGTTTTCCCACGCATATCTGCGCTCTATAACATTGCGGCTTATTAAGCAAATGGGCTAAATTTGAACACTTTGTCTTGGGAGGGGGTCTAGGACCTTCTCGGACCCCCTCACTTTTGTAATGCTGGCTACGCCACTGGCTACGCCATTGACTGCTTGCTTGAAACCAACAAAAAAGATATTTCATGTGCAGTTTGCCTTAGCGAATTTCATTTTTCTGTTTTCTTTCTCTTCAGAACTTGTTAAATTTCTTAATCTTTCTTCCAAATTAGCACACCACCAATTTTACAGAAAGCCCCAAACCAATAGGTTTAGCTATTCAGGTCTTTGGGGTCCCCTCGATTGAAGTCTAAGAAAAATGATACGCATACTGTTCCCCCAGGGAGTCACCTTTCAGCACTAGCTGTCTATAATAAAAGTGGATATCTGAAAGGAATAAGTTTTTGCTTTTGTCTTGCAATTTATTTCCTCAATGGACTTAAATGTTTAGAGCCTGATCAATTTTGTTTATTACTCATTGATTCCATATTTTACAGTGTACATCCAGTTTCAATTCTGTTTCCTTTTCCTAGAAATGGCTCCACACAGGATGTATGTGCCAGAATCAAGAAGTTTTAAAACTTCATATTATGAAGGCGGAAAAGTATACAGATGCCACTTCTGCAGTGATACCTTTACCGACAAAGCTCTGTTCAAAATGCATGAAATTCTGCAGCACGGAGACATGAAATGTAGACAGTGTTCAGTTTGCAAGAAGATATTCAGCACACAAAGCAGTCTGAATTTGCATATGCGAACACACTATGATGGGAAACCATTCCAGTGCTCTTATTGCCAAAGAGCATTCAAGAGAAGGGATGTTTGTCGAGTTCATGAGCGAACCCATTCTGGTGAAAAACCCTACAGTTGTAGATTTTGCAGTCGTACATTTAGTCAGTCAAGTGCCAGATTATGCCATGAGCGTGGTCAGCATGGAAAAAATCTTTCTTCAAAGATTTCTAACAAATGAGAATAAACTTAGGAACCCAGGTAATTTAGGAACCCAGGTAATTTAGGAACCCAGGTAATTTAGGAACCCAGGTAATTTCTCTTAGAAGGACTGCTTTGTATCTTAAAATTTATGCTAAAAATGTATATGCTCTTTAAGTGACCTAATTTCAATACTTTTTTTTTCTATCTATCATGAAAAATGATCTTTTGATAGTTTTGAAACTGGCAGTGATGTTGACAGTGGTGTTGTTTGCGCGTTAGAAAATCTAAAGATTACCTCTGGATATCAACTGGTGTCTGTTAAGACCGCGATGCAATGGTGTAGAAGGGAGGGGGGCTGAGCTGAGCTGAAAATGTCTAATGAATTGCATATTTCTAAGCACATATCGCATTGTTGCATGTCGATCAATAACTTTAAACATTGAACATTGAGCTTTACACCACTGGTTATCCCCTTCAACCTTGGTAGGCCTAAGATCAACGGCGTAGCCAGAGGGGGGCAAAGGGGTTATCGTCACTTCCCCTTCCTATTTGAATCCATCGGATCAGCTTTGTACTTGTCGTTCAGATTTGTACTTGTGGGTTCATGTTGATTTTACTTGCTTGCCCCTCCAACCAGCTTTGTTGGCCTAAGTTAAGAAGTGAGCAGGTGATTTAAATAATGTTCATATGCACTAAGTGTGACCCTATCTTAATTTCTAGTATAAGATCATATTGAACTATGAAATTTCACAAGGAATCAGATAAAATCTCTAAAATAGGAAACAGTAGATTTTTGAACTATGCAATGATATTAAACAGTCACAAATTGAAAATTGGTCGTCAATCATGAAACACCCATATGCGTGTATAGTCAATTACTCCCTTGATCAAGAAGGCGTTGCTCAAAATTTTAATGTAGTCCTTTGCCACGGCATATATTTGAAAAATTATGAACCCATTGCACAAGCTTGTAAATAAACAGTCGATCTCTATCAACATTCTTCTTAAAAATTTGGAATGTTCTTCTTAAAAATTTGGAATGGCCAAATTAATGATGATGGGTCCCTCTTCTGACTGTTTTACTTATATATGAAACTTCATGAATTTGTTCAAGCTCTATAAGCTCAGAGTCAGACCAGTGACTTAATTACTTGCACTCTGCACCCCCTCCCCTCCTCACCCAACCCTTCTGTGCATCCGTTACCATACTCTCTCCATCTCTGGAAAAAGGGTACAGTCGTGTGAAAGTATGTTGTTATATCGGGTGGGCATATATTAGCATCAGCAAACTCAACATCTGTATACCGGGTCTTATAAAAATCGTGCTGAAACCCAGACAGCGAATTGCAAAAATCTTAATATTTACATGAATTCTAGACTCTTAACCCGAAATTTTTGAACATTAGTTTGAATTTTTGACCTTTACAATTTTCAAGTCTTAGCATGATTACCTAACCTTAGCTGAACTTCTGAGGCCAAAACTTATGATAAACCTTGCGGGATATTGTATTTTTCGACAAAACGCTGCAAATTTTCAAGCCCTAGAGTGAGGGGAAGGGGGAGCTAGCAGGTTTTTTTTTTAACCTAAGCTTATCTATTCAAGCCCTAACTTGGCTATAAAACTTATGATAGTTCACTAAAACTTTGCGAGATATTACTTTCTGGCCAAAGCCCTGCAAATGCAGGATATTTTAATATACATTATATATGTATGTATGTATGTATATATATATATATAGCTATATATTTGCTATATATATATTTATGTATATATATCTATATATATGCTATATATATATATAGCATTTATATATAGCATTTATATATAGCATATATATAGCATATATATATAGCATTTATATATATATATAAATATATATATATATATATATATATATATAGCATATATATATATATATATATATATTTACAGTGGAGTAGGGGTTGGGGACTTTAATACTGAGCAGATTTTTGTGGGTAATTCTCTGAAATGTTTGAGAATTTGCTACATTCCCATTGATCATGTTGCATGCTTTAAATCAAGTACTACTTTAAATTTGTCATTGTTTAAAATCATAGTTGAGTTTTTAGGTTTTTCAGATTATTTCTCAAAAGTTGAGAAAGTTCAATCTTGCTCTTGGAGCAAAAATCAGTTAATTGATTTCAGTTTGATAGAGGATCTAGAGCAAGGGTTCTTAAATATTGGTTTTTTCAATGGGCCATTATTTCACAACAACCTCAGGCAGTGGGCCAATGCATGACAAATCCAGCGTCACGTGACAAACAAACCCGTCAAAACAATCCCTGAATACCTACAAGCTGAGACCGCACATGAGGGATAAGAATGATGTGTGCCAGATGTTGGCGGTTCTCTTATCAGCCTTTCTTTGACAAGCTGCCTATTTTATAATAAAACTAAAGATAACATTTTGCTTGATAAGTGCGCAGATCTGCATAGGAAAAACTCAAAATAAACAAGTATTTTGGGATTTTTACCGACTCATTCAGATTTTTTTTTTCCCGCTACAACTATTGTTCGTGGGCCAGAGTGGATTGTCTGGCTGTCTGGCAGGTCAGATTTGGCTCGCATGCTGCCTGTTAAGAATCGCTGATCTTATGCAGACCTATATTTCTATGCTATCTTCGCAACAGAAAACCTTGCATTTTTATCATATCTAGTTAAAAGGGGCACTAGCTCTGTGACTTTTTGACCCCAGATTTTACGGGACAAGTTCATGTACCATGTTATAAAAACATGGGATTGGTATAGTTCTTGCGCTTTTAAAATTTAAAGTGGCACAAAAATGTACACATTAGTACATACATTAGTACATACTGAAATCACATATTTCACCTCTGCCTTCTGACCCTTGACCCTAATCACTGAAACTTCTGATTTTTTACATTAAATGTACCCTACTGTATGACACCATTCGTGCTTCCGTCACACTTACCATTCCATAACTATAGGGGAAAATGGTGAAAAGTGGTCAATAGCTCTCTGACCTTTTGACCCACAGTCTACAGGACACAAATTTATGTACCAAGGTATGATACAAAATAAGGTTGGTGTAGGTCTTGTACTTTTTAAGTTTAAAATGCTGCAAAATTTTGCATAAAGAACAGTTATGTGATGTTTTGACCTCCAATTATTTTAAATTTTGTTAGAATGTTAAACCCTATCCACCTATTCAATTTGTTAAGATACATAGTAATTCCTTCAAAAGATACAGCCATCACTTGTTTTATTTGACCTGTGACCTTAAACAGTTTTTCTCTTTGGTCCAAGTTACTGTGTGCATGTATCCACAAGATAAATCCAAAAGTAGCTTTTTTACTGATTTCAGTTGAATGATATAGGCTGCATTCTTTAAAGCAAATAGGTACTCTTCACAATCCAGCTTGTAAATAATGTGAAAATTAAGTTTTTCAAATGTCATTCAGTTTCAAATGTTTGGACCAATAATCCAGCTAACCATTGTAATTACTGCTGTAAGAAGTGTACCTTTTATTAATGTAATGGAAACATCTTTAATAATACTTAGCTTGTACACGCTCCACAGATGATGGTTTATCACTAAAGTGCTCACTAATTAATGTTCTTGACATACATGCACATTGAACATAAATCATCAGTCATCCAACTAATGTGATTTTCATTTGCCAGGAAAAAGAAATTCACCATTTTGCTTAAATTGGGTCAGCCATAGAAGAGGGTTGCTAAGCTCCCTTGCCATAGCAACCAACCTTCCCAATAAGAAATATTCTGTTGCAATATTTCTTTTTCTTTCCATTTCTAAGAAAAAACACAGTGTTTGACTTTAAAGTAACAGAATATCTTTTACAAGTTTCAGAAATAAATGGAATGCATCATACTTTAGTGTTGTTCATTTGTTTACCTATAAGGGAATTACAAGGTGCAAGAATATGGTCCAATCACCTATACTTCTCTTACTCATTCTTTCTTATCTGCACATTCGATAAGGGCATACATTGATCGCTTCCTTTATGATCTTCTGAGATTGAAATGTTCTGAAAAGAGTTAACCATTTCTGATGATACCTAAAGGCAAATCTATAGGCTACATGGATGGTATGATGTCCTTTGAATGAAGGGCAGTAATGTGGTTGTCAAAGGTTTTGCCAATCTAGGTCAGTGAAAATGTTGTACAGGCCATGCAATTTTGCACTGAAGTGGCCCTTATCCTGTTCGAAATTTCTTTTCATTGATTAAAAACGCCTCTTATTTATGGAGGTCTCAGATTGAATTATCTTACACCACCATGCTATTTATTAGACTGCTATTGTTTCAATTTTCTGAAAGTATTTTACCAATTGGAGAAAGGACATAAGTTTAACCAATATATTCTCCACAGCTGCTCATAAAAGCTCTTAGAAACAATGAACTATTGAACACAATTTATGACCCGTCTCCTTTGTAATTTAAACAAGCATCATCCGTGAATTTTCTCATAAATAGCTCTTTATTTGTCTCAGCGTAAAATTATACTTAGATGTAGAATTTACATCAGGTATCGTGAATCAACATCAAGTGGGAAACATTGTAAATGAGGTTATTTACTCCCAAGTTTTCTGTTTCTCCATAGCTGTAACAAGCAACATCTTAGGAGTGGATTCAGTTGAATTTTTCTCATCCAAAAACGTATATTATCATGGAAGCAGTGACTTATCCATTGAGAGAGCCGCATACCGTTTGTGAGAGGAGTTGAGGAGCAATACTGGAAGCCCTCTGGATCCATTTCAGAACTTCAACATGATCTCCAGACTAATGCTACCATCAAAAAGTTCATGTGCAAGTTTTGTTCAAAAACGTTTAAACAAATGTCCAGTCTTAAAATCCATACAAATATACACACTGGGGAGAAGCGGTTCAAATGTAGTTATTGTGGCAAAGCGTTTACTTATTCTAGCAGTCATAAAAACCATGAAAACATACATACAGGAGCCAAACCATATAAATGTCGTATTTGTGGGCAAGCTTTTAGCCACCATAGTGGCCGTAAAAGGCATGAGCAAATAACTCATTCCTAAAATTGTTACTGGTTCTGAAATTTCATGCATGAATTTTAGTGTTCATTTTGGTGTAAGAATGATTTATAGAAGTTATCAAGTATATAGCAGTCATATTATTGCCTTTGCCTATTAGAAAGATTGTTGAATCTTATAAAAAGTGGAACAATGATCCAAGGTTTTGATGTCAAAATTAGTAATTTAAAAGGTTGAAGCTGGGGAAGTTTTATAATAACTCACAGGTTGAAGGAAGCCCAATATTCAGGCATTAACGTCTAAATTTTCAGCTTAGGACCAATTTTAATAGATCTTTGTCTAGATCAAACTAGTGGTATAGGATTATAAAACAATGACCAGACAGGGAAAGTGGGCAGGGTAGGCAAAGATTGGAGCTTTTTCATTAGTACATTTACAGATTTGTGTGTTAAAACAGTTTCTGATCTATTTTGGGTGGAATCTTCCTAACTAGATAGTGATGCAGTCGCTGATCTAATAATTTTTGTCACTGTTTACTTAATTGTTCTCCAAAAAACATGTTCTACACATTATTCACTGTACCTGTTTAGGTGTGTATATTTATCCTGAGCCAAATTTACTATTAGCATATTTAAACATCTGTTCCGTTAAGTGCCATTTTTTGATCGGTTTATACACTCACACCTTGTTCGCTCTAACTTGTTCATAAACCTGCATTCCCTTTTCTCACGTTGACCTATTACTTGCAGCGGTCAATTCAATCCACTTAACACACTTCCACTTCCTATACCCTTTGGCCTATTTGTACAAATACACTCCCTTGCCATCTTTCAGCCTTCTTTTACACCATCACTCCCCATCTTCCCCCTGTTTGTTTATAAATCCTCAACCGCTATCCACCCTATTCTGTTTACAAATTGTAAATATTTTGTCAGTTTGAAAGGAAATTCATCCACCTACATTAAGTCATTGCCGGTAGTTACTACCTGCAAAAGTGAAGTGGTTAAGATTTTTAGAGCTGCGTGTCACTATCGCTATTAAAAAACAAATATACACACGCTCGAATATAAAAAAAACATTTCATACTCATATTTGGTTTGTTAGGCCTAGCCATTGTAAAAAAGAAAAGACTTTATAACAATAGTTGTGATGTAAGGTTAAATATATTGCTAATTTTATTAAATGTGATAAGATTATATCATTGTGTGCATTTATTTGTGTATATTGTATATTCTTTTAAGAAGCTTCCAATACCAAAAGAGTGAGAGTATCAAAAAGGGAATACAATTTTTGTTGCATTTTTTTGGTACAAATATATAACAATTTATTACCTACTCGCTGTAACAAAGCAAGATCTAATAAAACAATTCACTCAGGGAGTTATTTGAACAAATCTCTCATCCACTGTGAAAGCAGTGCCATCTAAGCCACGATTTACTGAACAGCTGTGTTGATTAAAGTAAATAGTGAAAATTAAAGGCGACATCACATTCATATTAAATCCTGTACACTAACTCCCAATCATAATGGTACATAGTGTTAAGCAGGGGAGTATAAGAAGGGTTGCTTCTTAAGAAGGTGGGGCAAGAACCCCAACAATTTCCCAGTCGCAAGTGGAATAATTTACACTAGTGACTTTGCTGCTAATCGGAAAATCTTCAAATTTTGAGAATTTTTTTCTGTCATATTTTAGGAAATTTCCTTAAATTTTGGGTCTTCCTCACCCACTTCGCTACCCCCCCCCCCCCCCCGCTCTCCACCTTTCCTTCAAAAATTAAATTTTCGGAAAAGTTTGTCATTTTTGGGAACTCTCCTTCAAATTTCAGAGTGAATTGTGTGACAAATTTAGGAAAATTGTGTTCAATTTTGAAGAAAAAAATTGGGAATTTTTTTTCATTTTTAGGGACTTTTCTTAAAATGTTGGTGAATTGTTTGACAATTTTCAGGAAATTTCCTTTACTTCGTTTATTTCAGACAATTTTCTTTGACTTTGAGGAAATTTTTGTCAATTTTAAAATAATGCTACCATTTTCTTTAAAAGCAAAGAAAAATTCCAAGGAAAATTTGGTAGCATTATTTAAGATTTGTCAACAAATTTTCTGGAAATTAAAGAAAATTTCTCAATATCAAAGAAAATTGCCTGTAATAAAGGAAAAATCCCTAAAATTGTCAAATTCACCGAAATTTTAAGGAAAAGTGCCCACAAATGATGAAAATTTGTCACACAATTTGTCGAAATTTTAAGGAGTTCCCAAAAGAGATGAAAATTGAAAGAAAGAAAAAACTGCACAAAATTGTTTGACAATTTTAAGGAAATTTCCTTTACTTCCTTTTATTTCAGGCACTTTTCTCCGACTTTGAGGAACTTTTTGTCCATTTTGAAATATTTTCTTTAATAGCAAAGAAAAATTCCAAGGAAAATTTGGTAGCATTATTTAAGATTTGTCAACAAATTTTCTGGAAATTAAAGAAAATTGACAAAAATTTCTCAAAATTGAAGAAAATTGCCTGAAATAAAGGAAAAATCTCTAAAATTGTTAAATTTACCGAAATTTTAAGGAAAGTGGCCACAAATGATGAAAATTTGTCACACAATTTGTTGAAATTTTAAGGAGTTCCCAAAAATAATGAAAATTGAAAGAAAAAAAAAAAAAACTGCACAAAATTTCCGAAATTGTCAAACAATTTACAAAAATCTTAAGGAGAGTGCCCGAAAATAACACAATCCCCAGGAATCGAAAAACAAAATTCACCAAACATCAAAGAAAGTTGCACCAAAATGAACGAAATTTCCCTTAAATTTATAAACATTTTAAGGAAAGAGCCCGAAAATGAAGACATCCCCAAGGCTTATTTTCACATCGTTAACTGCATTTTTAATTTCAAAGACACAAGTCAGGATAAACAACCCCACCTTCTCTACGAAGTAAATCAATATTGAACACAAAAAGTATAAAACAGTGAGCGAGCATTTAATAAAACACAGAAAACCAATATATGAGGATACCGGAAATCTTTTGAGTATTTCTAATACAATAACAATAATAATGTGGTCTGAGAGTTATGTAACAATAACAATACAAACTATAACTTTAAGATAACTTTAGATCCAATAAGTAAAATAACTGTGAACCTGTGAGCACACTTAAATAAATTTAGAGTTCATCTCAGAAAGCTTCAGCTCGATGCACTTCTTGGATGGTAGACGTCTAGATCAAATTCCTTCTCCGTTGTTGAAACACTCGGAATACAGAATATGTTCACTTTGGCACAGATTTGTAAGTTGCAAGTAATTTAGACCATTAGTCTGTATTAAACAAGTATTTCCCTGAATGTTTTGTGATCTTTTAGAGACAGGAATTTGTTGATTCATTTTCGATAAATTTACCATCGTTGAAGCATATAAATCTGTAACTTTGATTAGGATTGCTCAAGGACCTTTACAAAAGAGAGGCCACTGAATGATGTGTATTTAATAGTAACTGGTCTGTCTCATACAATTCTAGGAAGAAGGGACTTATTATCCTCTGGTCATTTTTATCACTGAAAATAATAACAGAAGAATTCTTCTTCCACATAAAGGAAGCTATACACAAGATGCTATTCAAGTAGCATGTTACTAAAAGGAGAAGTTTGAGCTAAGAAAAAATTTCCCGGAAATCCCGAAAAATTAAAGATTTTCCGTTAAGCAGCAAAGTCACTATGTATACCAATATGGTCGGGGATTAGTGTACAGGGTTTAATAGGAACGCGATGTCCCATTTAATTTTCATCATTTACTTTTTCACCCCCCCCCCTCCCCCTCCTATAGCAAAGTCACTATGTATACCAATATGGTTGGGGGTTAGTGTACAGGCTTTAATATGAATGCGATGTCCCATTTAATTTTCATCATTTACTTCTTCCCCTCCCCCCTACCTTTCCCCACACACACACTTCAAAATTACTCCGCAGTTCCTAAAGTACCCACATTCTATAGATAGAAAAAAGAATTTTGAATACCTGGTCACTCAGGAAATCCATTTTTCTGAAAGCTTAATATTTTTGAATGATTAATGACTTCTCGTTTACACATGTTCATAGGAGTTAATACAATGCATATGTTGTGGGGGACATAGATGTTTTTTCCCTTTTAACGAATGATCATGACTTACAGATCAGCATATTCCACATGCTTTTCTTAGAAAAAGGGACTTTCCACCTCACTCACCAGTGTGCTCCAAGAACCCAAAGTGAGGCAATTTCTATAAATGATCATCTGAAGTAGATACAACCCTATTCCTTGAGACTCAAAACATCAGGCACGGATCCAGGAATTTCCGAAAGAGGGGGCACGTCAGTTCTGACTAACTTTTGTTCTGTTGTGCTTGAGGTTTGATGCATAATTCAAAGACATTATTCTTCTTACTCTGTAGCTCTATACTTAGTAAATATCAACCATAATTTCAATTAAAATAGGAACTTTTAGCAAAAAGGCGCACCACCCTGGATCCGCGCCTGTACCAGTTTATTTCCAAAAAATTATATGGAAATGAAAAGTGTGATGTTTCCTAATATTCCTAGGCAACTCGGTTGGGGTGGTGGTGATAGAAGTATAGATGAATATACATCTTCATGAGTATGCAATTAGAATCATTAGATTTTGAAATTAAAGAAACATGGAATTGTTTGATGAATCACAATCTAACACAACATTAAACAGGGAAATGTCTCTTATTATTCAGTTAGAGTGTTTTTGTTTGGTTTTTTTGACGTTTTGAGAACTTGAATTGATCATTTTTTATGAGAAATAAAGTGGAAAACTTAATTGGTCAATGAAGAGATTGTTAATCAAATGGTTTGGGGTCTGTACTGCAGGAGAAATTTTGGAATATATCCCAAACCTCTGCTAATATTATTCTATAGAAAAGTCTTGTAGACATTCACTAATATAGAGGTAACAAACAAGCTCATGGTGCATTTCTGATAAACCTTGGCATGTCATGCCCGCCGTTGCCCAGCCCACCAGGGCCACCATCCTCGTTTAACTTGATTAAGTTATCCAAATCAATTATGTTGTGGTGATTATGGATGGCAAGTGGAATGAGTCCATAAAAAATGGCTTGCATTTTTATGAGCACCTGGTGTCTAGATTGTCTGGGGTATAAGGTTTCTTGTATTAAAACATTAAAATTAAAATGTTTTGTTTTTTGTCAGTACAAGAGGCAATAGCCATCCTCCTGTCCTGTTCCTATCCCTAGATGAGCATCCCCTACAAGAAGCGTGTGTGTGATTGTTCAAAATACCTCAATCTGAGTAAACCGTTGCTTATCGCCATGAAAGTTGGCGGTTACTCCAATGGGTTCTTGCACCCATCTAATTCAATGGAAAAATACTCTAACATCTCTTGTACCCTCAATTAGAAATAGATTTTGTATGCGTATCGGTTATATAAGTATCTGTCCCAGATAAATCAAAATTCACCTGTCCCCCACCCAGGCCCGTAGCCAGCTTTACATCTTTTGGGAGACAAGTGAAATGATTGTGAGGGCATGCTATTTTCTCTTTCCATTCTAAATTAATTTGAATCTTTTGAGAAATTACATGAACCTTATTCTTTTTTAACAAATAACGGGTTGCTCTTGTATAATAATAACGTGTAGAATAATAATGGCGTGTAGAAATTTCAAGACAGCTATCACATTATGTTAATTAAGGTTTGTTCAGTAACTGTCTGGGTGATTGAAACAAAATTATAGGGCTATTACAAATTATTCTGCACATTTCACTTTTTTGCTTACATTAGTTTCGGAGGACAAGTGCCTTTTTAGAGAAGAAACATGCCCTTTCAAACATTAAAAACCTTTTTTCTTCAAATATATATATCTGATTTTTAAGTACAGAAAGTAACACGAATATTGAAAAGATTAAAAATGTGAAATTTTGCGCACATACATTATTCTGAATTTTCCCTAAACAAAGCTGGGGCCCAACAGCCCTATATATATTGGACAAAGTTGGACTTTTTCTTACTTAAAATGCCTTTGCCTCTTCCTACCATTGTTTTCCCAACTTATATATTTTACAAAATCTTTCAAATAGGGCCTTTTTAGAGTATGCAAACCACCACAAATTGCATTAGTGGGGCATCTTTGAAATGGGCCATGCAGGGAAAAACCTATTATTTGGACCCAGGCCATTGTCATGATGTAAAATGACGTGCCCTTTTCCCATCTTCTTTGTAAAGTTTAAAAGGTGCCCATTTACAGACTGGCAGAGAAATAACAACAACAAAAATGATGATAATAAAGTGTTATTTAAACTATATTTACATCCCCTTAATATAAATGATCTTTTTATTGACAGATGGAAGAAAGTAACACAAACATCACGCAAAATACCAAAAATTTCGCTCGCAGAGCGTCTTTAATTTGAGTTCTAGAAAGAAAGAAAAAACATACAATGGTACACTTGCCACTGATTCCCTGTAGACAGACAGTTGCAAAGATTATAAAGGCAAGTTGTACAAAGCCGTAGCCGACGTATGTATTTTTTTGATCATATGCGTTCTTCTGTAGGTAGCGTAAGACAATCCAACATGGCGACTCCTATGGTACAAGGGGGTACATCTGCGCATGACAAAATGTTTGAAAAGCTCCCATGTTCTGGTGTATTCCGTTTTACACCAAAAATCCAGGATTCTCCCTGACTGGTAGATGGTGTAAATTTAGGCCATCTGGTCTAATTTATACTAAAAATAGTTGCATGTTATTCTCAGCAACAAAATGATGGCCTCCATAAGAACTTTTTTGCTTTTCACATTATTTTAGACATTAAGTATTCCGATTTATGAACCATACAATGGCTAATCAGGATCTAGAAGCTGATAAGTCTAAATCCTTCTGATTGAAGACTTATGACCTATATATTTTGCAATTGAGCAATTTTTGTTGTAATATAATTGTTCTATTTTACCGAATTTTGGAGCACAATATCTTGAATTTTTGAAGCTGTAAATTAAAAAAAGAAGGGAAAATGGGTCACCAGTAATGTTCGAATCTATAAAAGTTTACAAATTTTCCGGGAGGGGGAGGGGGGGGGGGGGGGGATGATTGACCATATTTATATGGACCATATAAAGCTATATTGCTGTGCTACATGCTAGGAAATACGATAGTTCAAAAGTGCCCCCTCCACACATCAAACATCTTCCGCCGCCTCTGCCCCTTTAGCTACGCCAATGCCCTCCCTACACCCATTCCGAATATGGCAAGACATGCAGCGCAGCTTTCATTGGATTTTACAGTTTGGTTGGTTTTGTTTTAGTTATTTGTGATGGTAATTTCGAACGATTCTGGCCGGAACGAATGTCCAAATGACAAATCGTTCATAAGACGAATGTGTGTAATAACGAATGGTATTCACCATAGTCATTAATTTACAAAGAATGTAATTTCATGATTCATTCCTTCTCTTTATGCAGATCCAAAGTACCAATTTATTTCACAAACCCCGTTTGATTTGGATGTTAAAACTACCATGAATTACCGGTCTCGAAATAAGCTATTCTGCCAATTAGGTTCAAAGATATTCGAGGATGCAAATTTGTTGAAACTTCACGAGGAAACGGAGCATAATGATATGAAGTGTCATGTTTGCAACTTATACTTTGACAATCTTCGAGACCATAAAGCTCATGTCCATTCTCATCAGGACTACCGACCCTTCAGATGCTCGTTTTGTCCCAAGACATTCCGCCAGGGAGGAAACTTGAAGAAACATGAACGCATACATACAGGGCTTAGGCCACACAAGTGTCGATATTGTGAGAAAACATTCAGTGATGGGAGCAACTGCAACAAGCATGAGAGGATGAGGCATGCCAATGTGTACGAACCAAAACAGCCTCATTATGTAAATCAAGATTTGTTTTGATGAGAACGTGCAAGGTATGAGGATGACTTATGATTCAAACATATTCGTTATAAAAGAAAACAGAGTTGTAACCAAGTCATATTTTTTCAAGTCTAAGTCAATTCACTAGTTAAGTCAAGTCAAGTCACAAGTCATTTGTTCGCAAGTCAAGTCAGTCTGTCATTTGTTCGTAAGTCAAGTTCATAAGTCATTTGTTCACAAGTCAAGTCACAAGTCATTTGTTTGCAATTCGAAGTCAAGTCACAAGTCAAAAAAATG
Organism: Chiridota heheva; assembly: GCA_020152595.1. Classification (NCBI taxonomy): domain Eukaryota; kingdom Metazoa; phylum Echinodermata; class Holothuroidea; order Apodida; family Chiridotidae; genus Chiridota; species Chiridota heheva. Next base: position 2,983,097 of record JAIGNY010000055.1, on the reverse strand, counting down.
TGACTTGAGTATTAAGGCAGTGACTAAAGTCAACAACCCTGGAGGAAAATAAAAGAAGCGTAAGAGTGTAGTATTCAGACATTATATTTTACAGAAGGGGTTGGGGTCGGTGGAAAGATCAAAACCCCTAACAAATTTCTGGTGCACGCGGACAAATTGCAATGTTAAATTATGTTAAATTCCATCAAACGTTGTTGGTCATCAGAGATAATCATCTGTTAAAAGAATATTTCTGTGTTTAACTTGATCTCTGATCTCTGCTTGTACATAGTGGCGTAAAAGGGGTGAAGGTGGGGGGTAAAAATCACCCTTGATATTTTGATAAAAACCTTTCAAAATTTTGAGGAAAAAGTCGGATATTTTAAGGAAAATCGTCGATAATTTTTGGGAAATGCCACTTAATTTGAGAAAAAAGTTTGGGAAATTTGAGGAAATACTTTGGATTTTTTTGTGAAAAATTCAGATATTTTGATTTTGAGGAAAACAAAATTCGTATCAGGCCTATCGTTTTCTGGGTAATTTTCATGTGCCATTACCCTAAAATACCCTCCCTCTCCCCCATTACCCCGCTGAATATGTCTCTGCATTCTTTATACGTCTATATGTACTCATTGCTTTTAGAAAATGTCTGTTGAAAAATTGTGGCTATGTTGGTTTGTTGAATTTTATTTTATGTTTTAGTAAATAAATATTTTTATCTATGATTTGATTTCCAGCAGCTTAAAGTTTGTGACATCAAATTTATCATGGTAAATGTTAATGGCATCAAGATTGAATATCTCGCTTAGCATGTTACATAATTATGAAGTGTGGTGTTTTTGTATCAAATCTTTATCCTTATTACAGAAATTGTAAAAGTTACTGAAACGAGAACAATAAAACTTGCTCCAAATGCGTACGTGTCACTGTTTTTACATTCTTGATCTAATCCCGGGTCTAACCTCCTTTGGATTTAAAAGTTTATTTTCAAAGTGCAGATCTGAAAATTCGAAGAAGGGGAAATCGTGTACAAATATTAAAACCATTAGGGGTGTAACTATAGTATTTTTGATGGCAAGGCGAAAGGCTGGTATCTTCAAAAGCAGCATTCTCATCTCATCACCCTCACTTTTCATTTTAAAATGTCGAATACCTTTGATACATGTAAAAGCCTAACTTGAAATCGGCATTTCATCTACATTAGATGCACTCATATGTATACTTTAACTATTCTTTGCCACCCCCTCCCCCTCCCTAAAAAAATTTTATAGCCGACGGTCTGAAACATTCTTCCTTGCTAAAGAGACAACAACAGATAAATGCATAAAACAAAAGAGAAACAAACATTTTGACCTCGTGTTTTTAGATGATAACTGAAAATTAATTCAAGGGTCGTTTCTAGTTCTACGCCCATTTAAGCAAAATTCGCATCGCGATAGAAAATCGCCCCCATGAAATAACAATGTAGGTGGGCCAAAGTATACTCTTTTTTTTTTTTTTTTTTTATATTTTAATTACAAAAAGTGACAGCCAACTTTTTGAAACTCGGTAATTTCATAACATATTTCATTGCTTTATATCATTTCAACGCTTATTTTGTATTTTCCTGTCCATCAAATTTTTTTAACTGCTCGTCGTGTTTACAAAGCCTTCGTCATGTTTGCTCAGGGCCCCACGAATTAGGTATTCCGTGCCCGGGGCCCCGTGAATATTATCAAAAATTAATGCCATATCGGCATAAGGACATTCAGTTCTAATTTTCTGATTGGTTGAAATTTTAACTAATTGCAAAACGCGCCTCTTTCGATCATATTTCTCATTATATTAATAGTACAGCAACTTTTCTGATACAGCGGTGATGTGACCGAATCAATAAGGCAATGCGATTTGCTTTTGTGCCAAACGTAACGAGTTCGAATTTCGTCAAGGCAGATTTTTAGTTTTGTCTTTTCCTAATTTGAATTAAAACATGGAGCTGTTACCCGAGTTGATTTCAGTTAATACCTCCATTATTAATTAAAGACTAACGGCGAATGTGTACACTTCTGTTCAACTCGGTATTACGACACATACATACCACACTTATAACGTGCCTGTACCTAATCTCCATACAGTCAGTAACACATTTCTCTTGTAACAGTGTAATAGGTTGATGACATGTGTAAGTACATGGCATGTATTTACCAATGTCATTTGGATTTGTTTTGAGACGACAACGTATCTGGACCCCACTAGGGACCCGGACCTAAAGCAGTCATTTGGACCCCACCTGTTTAGTTAGTCATTTGTCGAGGCGTCACTACATCTCGTTGGTTTCCTTCAATTACTTGCGGCCACACCCATTATGGAAATCATAACTACGCCGCTGGACTACGGCTTATAGTTTGTTATTTTATGATGATGCTGCAACGTACTGTATAACGCTCATTTTTCAAGATCGAAACTAACAAATAATCAGCTTCGCAACACAATGGGACATCAGCGGTTAAACTTGCTTTTACCCATTTGTATGGAAAATTACATCCTGAAAAACGTTAACTTCCAACCAATTAGTATAAAGCAATTTTCTGCAAAGAAATGTCACAAACATGTGTGTTGATTAATAGTTCTTTTAGTGGGTAGGGACAACAGCACATTGCTTTGCCCAGGGCCTACAATTTTGCTAAGACGGCTCTACTATATTTTAGGAATGGCAAATTTCATTACTTTAAACAACCTGTAAATGGAAACAAAACTTGTTACCATAGGCGTAGGAAACGGGGCAGGAGGCGTTGGGCCATGGCCCTGGTTGTCAATGATATTGGTAGGCCAAATTATACTTGGTCCCCCTCCCCCTTCACTAAAACAGGAGTGTACAGCTACAAAAGGTGAGAGCCGACGGTTTTAAAATGTTTAGTTTTGGGTGGGTGGGTGGATGGGTATACCAAATATTGTGTCGCGTGTACAGAGAAAACCGTAAAAGCTATCAAGTTGAAATTTGGTGGGGTAATGTGAACTTGTGCCCCGCACAAGTTGGGTCATGTACCTTAAAGGTCAAATAATTGATTACAAGCTATCAAGTTGAAACTTGGTGGGAGAGTGAAGGGTGGTGTGATCTTATGTCCCGCACAAGTAGGGCCATGTACCTTAAAGGTCAGAGGTCAAATACTATGAATAAAAGTACCAAATTTTGTGTCGCGTGTACAGAGAAAAAATGGTACAATTTGGTTGGTCGCATGTTATGCGAATACTGCAAGGCCAATTGGGTTTTAACTTGGTAGGTTGATGAAGGATGATAACAAGATATGTCGTGGGAAAGATGTGACATGTCGCTTAAAGGTAAAAGGTCGGAGAGAGATCAAATAATAATGGTAAATTTTGTGTTGCATTTTGTTGGAAAACATTGCTATTGTATTCATTCTTGGGGTTTAATTGTTACTTGGTGGGTTAATGGAGGGTCATGTAGGGTTATGTTCCACATGTAACGGGATATACAACCTAATAGGTCAAATGTCAGAGGTCAAATAATTGATTAGAATATGACATTTTGTGTCGCGTTTCCTGGTAAAACCGTAAGTGATATAGGGTTGGCACTTGGTGGGTAATGTTACTTCGTGGTAACCGTGGATTGGTGGAAGGTGATGTAGTGTTGTGTTTCGTCTCGCAACATAATGGGACATGTCATTTAAAGGTCAGAGGTCAAATAATACATTTGATGTCATGTTTCTTGGAAACACATTTGATCATTGTACAAATTATGTGACAGAGGCGATAAGGTCAGCAACTCCGTCGATTGTCATATTGTTTTTGTTAAACAAATCTCTATCCGCGCAGAGAAGGTACACACAAATTGCGCGAGTAAATTTGCGTGGCTGCTTTTTCAAGCGCGTATATCGTATACGTGAGTGCAGTAAAAATGTCTTCTTCAGCATTATAAAATTGCACATGATGGATGCATAAGAAACATTGAAGTTAAGGTCTCGTATATTTGGTATTTTTAAATGTTCTTATTTTTTTGTATTTTGATGAAATTGGGAATTTGTTTACCTTTTTTACTTTTTGTAAATTACAGAAACGAAATTATTTTGTATAATTTCAACGCAGAGGCTTAATTTATATTTCTCACCAAAATAATTGTTACACTGCTAGTCGTGTATCTATGTTTGAGAGGAAAATTGCACTTTTGTATGGAAATAAAATTTCTACCATAGGCGTAGGTAAGAGGGCAGGGCGGTGGGGTCATAGCCCAGGTGTCAACAATATGGGTGGGACAAAGTATACTTTTGCCCTGATCGATCGGGTGGGCGCATTTGAAATGTTTGACAGCGTAAACAGTGAAAAGACTCTGCTATGAGCGTGAATTGCACTTGCGTGCTTTTTTCTGGTATGCGCGCTTGGAAGAAAAGACAACAAAACAAAACTAAGGAAAAGTTTGCACAACACGTACAAAGGTAGACTTTTCAATATAGCCGGCGGATCTGTTAATCGTACACGCACGCCAATCGTACAATTGGCTAGTCTGATTACGCGGGTCTCATGTTGTTCAACGGTTTTGAGTCAATTTCGTCAAAAAAACATAATTTTCCTACTTTTGAGGAACAATTTCCTCTAGATAACCAGCCTATCAAGTTTTTGAACATCCTAGCTACAAGGTAATCTAATTGTTTGTAACATTTGGAGGTTATATTAGAAAGCAAGAGTTACTCAAAAAAAACCTACCCATGTGCCACATGCCATTCTTCCCTATGCCCTACATGGAATTCCTCCCTCTGTCTCACATGACATCCCTCTCCATGTCCCACCCTCCAATGTACCACATGACATCCATTTCTATGTCCCACATGGCATCTCATCCTAAAGATGTACCAAATGGCATCCCATGCACCAATATGTCCCATACCACCCTATTTACCACACGGCATCTTTCCCTGTGCCCACATGGCATCCACCGCTATGTCCCACATGACATCCATATCTATGTCCCATATGGCATCTCTACCCATGTGCCACATGTCATTCCTCCATATGCCCACATGAAATCCCTGCCTCCGTCCCACATGGCATCCCTCACCATGTCCCACATTCCTATGTTCCACATGGCATCCATTCCTATGCCCCGCATGACATCCATCTCTATGTCCCACATGACATCCATCTCTATGTCCCCACAAAGCCATCGTGTGATAGAATTAACACAGAGAAAGCTTTGGTTTACATATGATCGGACCATATTGCGCTGATTGTTATTATCACTTGACCTGACCCCATAATCAGTTCCAAGCATGCGCGTTTGTAACCATGAACTGGCTTATTCGCAACCAAGTTTCATAAGAGATAATTCTTACTTTGGGAATAAGTCTAGTGGCTCTTTGCTGAGCCTGCTCCAAAATGAACTTATCCTTCCCATAAACAGATAAAAGGGACTCCAAGCATGAATAGCATACTCAAGGTGTAGGGAGATAACATCTCCTTTTGTATGCCCTACATGCAATACATTCGCAGTCATGTAATGGCTATAGCGTATACTACGGTCAGATGTTTATCTGACTAACTCAAGGTGAGGCCTGGCTAACTGCTTATACAAATTAAGAACAAGCTCTCCACCAAAAAAAAAAAAAAATGGTATTTTTTAATCCTCTCAAAAAAAAATTGTGTGGGTATTTTGATGAACTTAATTTTTTTTACATTTTGGGTTTCTTTGAAAAGACAGGAAAGAAAGTAATTCGTATAACGCAAAGGGCTATTTTGTATACAAGCGCATATGTCGTATTTGTGAGTTTAGTACAAAAATGTCTTCCTCAACTGGTCAAAAGTATAGTTAAGTCTTCTTACGTTGGTATTTTTAATCTTCGGTATTTATATTTTAATGAAATTTGGAGTTTGTTTACATTTTTTATTTGTTTAAAAGAGGAAATAAATAACTATAATTTCAACGTTTATTTTGTATTTTGTCTCCCCAAAAAATGTTACACGGCTAAGTTTGTATATATATTTGTATATGTTTCCCCCACCCAACCCCTTTTTTTACCCCAACAATTTGTATCATTATTGTACCTTTTCAGGATTCGTGTTTGTACGAAATCGTGAGCCTGAATGTGAAGTTTTTACTTGAAAGACTACTATACACACTACGGCTATTCAGCTATATCTTACAGAACGTTTGTTTTGATTCTGGATATCAAACAAATCTCTATCTGAGCGCAGCGCATGTTGGATTTAAAATTATGATTAGAAATATTAAAATTACAATTTTTACAATAAATATTAGGATATTTATACAATTACAAATACATTAAGATATTTATACAATTTATATTTATACAATATTTATACAATATTACAATTCTTACAATTATTTTGGCGAACAAGGGGGTCGGGAGCCAAAGAGCTTTTACAATACTTTTTGAGCAAATATACTTAAAGGAAAGTATCGTCCAATCAATAAATTTAGAGTGAACGTCGCCATGATAGTAACGTCACTTCTGGTTTTCAATTTTCCTTATTAATTACGAGAAATTTGTAATATTGATCTGCATCGATAACAAAATGTAGGCCTAATGTTCGGTCCTGGGGATATGTAATCAATAACATCGCATACTTCTCACGATCAATAGAGGAAATTGAAAACCGGAAATGATGTTACCATCACGGCGGCGTTCGCTTCTGAATGTATTTATAGGACATACCTTTCCTTTAAGTGCATAAATGCATTTATATTCAAAACTGGACTCTGGATATAAATTTAAGTAGGAGATTGATAGGACTTTGTAAACTTTTTTGACTAGTCATGATTTAAAAGTTACAAGTGGGCGATGGAATAATATCCTACTTTAGGAAGGAATTTGTGTGCTTTGCGATTTAGGTTTTGTTGAAGATGAATTTCATTTCCTTTTTTATTTGTCAATTCTATAAAGATAATAGAAACAATCTTATACCTTAAAATTCCCTGACAGACAGAAGTTATCATTTTTGATGCAAAATAAGAATTCTTTCATTTTAAATAACTTTAAAAAACTGCAAGATTTGTTAAAAAATATTTAATTTCGGTGATGTAAACAATTAAATGCAAGTTGTTATTGATTGAGTTGTATTCTTTTTATATATAATATGTTTCTCATGTAAATATTTCTCTTCAAAATATTATCAGTGATTATACATTGTACTCAGGGCCGGTTGCCTACAGTTATGTTATTTAATAAATTGTCCATATTCTTGTATAATCTTTCATCACATTAATAATCGGCCCCCTGTTACCGAGTTAATATTGCTTGAATGATCAAGAAAGCAATCGAGTTTAATAATTGTCAACTTTTCCATACATTTTTGACAACCCCTTTGAATCTTTGAGCCCCCCATGAAAATTATGACAATATATTCTAAAATTGAAACATTAATTAGAGGACTACGCCCTGCTACGCCTATTTCTTAAGATAGAACTTGCGAATTATCAATATAAGCAGCTGTTTTTAAGAACATTTTCGAGGTTTCATAAATTTACGAATAACTGTGTCTCATTGTCTTACATCGAGAATTGCCTGCCTTCATTCAGTGTGTGGATATTCATTAAAGTCAACTTGAATTGTAATTGACTGCTGCTTGAGGAATAATCATCAGAAAATCTTTGCCTTAAACTTTCTGCCGAGATATATCATAAAAAAGTGGATCTTACAGCTTTTATAAATCATAAACTCCCGACGAACTAAAAACTTTTAGATAAATCATCGCCTTAATCAATGTTATTATTGTCGCGGAACTAGATCATTAATATATTGAAATAATAAAGAACTTACCTGAATACCAACCGCCGCCCAAAGAGAGACCAGACATCATATTCACTATCACAGTCAGGTTAGAATACTTGAGTAGGCTTACTTTAAGAGTATATTATATACTGTTTATCGAAAAAAGTCTTTGAAATTTTGAATACAGCAGATTCAATTTCAAAGTCACTGACCTTGATCTTATCTTATGGCATTCTTCTGTTACTTTTCTATTTTTGGTCCGTAACATGGCAGTAGCGATATCGTGCATATTATTGAGTGGGTGGAGCTTAGTGCAAAAATCTTAAACTTTTCATATCTTTAAAAGCGCATGCCACTTTTTCTTCTTATGTGGCATGCTTATGTCGTTAGATAGTGTGCACATGTTTATGTTGTTAAAATGTCAAATTTAATTCATTTGATTAATTTTGAAATTAAAAAATATTTATCTTGACTATACCAACAACCTGTTTCTTTTGAATTAATCTCTTTTATACTGTTGTGATTCACTACTTTTCATAAACCTAAGTTCCTTTGTTTATTGTCTATAATAACATTATTGTTCTCCCATGACAAAGACCAGATGAATTGATAAACGGTGGCAAGACTGCAACCTTTAAAGTGCATTCCTTCTCAATGCTGAACAATCGCAACAGTTTGGAAGGATGTTTCACGGGTTGGTCATCATTAGGGACTTTGTATAATTATCTAAAAGCTTAAAAGAAACAAAACTTTGGTCTAATGATCATATCATGACATTTACAAAGTAGATGTCCCTTGTTCAATTCCCGGCAGGTCCTCATCCATCAGTAGTTCACAGATTGATTATCTCTGTATAACCTTATTAAACTGTCAGACTGGATGTAAAATACCCAATATATCTATCTTCATTTTAAAACTTAATGTAAAACTTATCAGTATAAAACACATATATTTATAGCGTACTACCACCAACCAATTACAGATTCATTCCCTTAACTAGGGAAGGAAAAAATTGACACCAAAGAGTCATTCGCACAACTGGGGCTTAAGGTATGGCCTAGTAAACCTCATCATAGATAAATTGATAAAGCCAAGAATTCTTCCTCTATTTGCAATTCCTAATGTGAACTCACCACTCGATCGTAGTCTTAAATCGTCATTTCCCCTACTGTACATGTTTAAATCCTCTACTTTCCCACATGGTTCAATCAATCACCTATATCAACTGGACACAATTGACTTTAACCCCCCCCCCCACACACACACACATACACACAGTTTGGAAATAAAGCTTCCCCCCCCCCCCTTCCACACACACCTTGAAATTTTCTCACAGCTTCGAATTAAGCCGACACAGCTTGTAATTAAGCCCCCGCAAAGCTTGGAATGAAGCCCTGCGCAACTTGGAACCAAGCCCCACACAGAGCTTGAAATTAAGCTCCACACAGCTTGGAATCAAGCCCCGCAGCTTGAATTTGCCCCCACATACACACAGCTTGAATTTATCCACCCACACCCACAGCTTGAATTTATCCCCACACACACACACACAACTTGGAATTAAGCCCCACACAACTTGGAACTAATCCCCCACATAACTTGGAATTAAGCCCCATACAACTTGGAATTAAGCCCCCACACAACTTGGGTTAGGGCCCCTGCATTCACCGAATTTGGAATTAATCCCTTGCACAGAACTTGGAATAAAGCTTCCACACCAAGCTTAAAATTTCTCCCTTCTCCCCCTCCACACAGCTTGGAATTGATCCTCCTCACAGCTTGGAATTAAGCTCCACACAACTTCGAATTAAGCCCCCACACAACTTTAAAATAAGCACCCGCACCGAGCTTGGAATTAAGCCCCCGAACGGAGCTTGGAATTAAGCCCCCGCACTGACATGACTGTTTGGAATGGGGCCAGCACACAGCTTAGAGTCGGGGAATTTGTTATATAAATGATCCTTGTTGAAATTAAGCCCACGGCAACTTGGAATTAAGCCCCCACGGCAACTTGAAATTAAGCTCCCATACAGCTTGCAATTAAGTCCCCACTATATTTTATGACTCCATCCATATCCCTCAAGTGTAACGAATATTCATTGTATTTTCAATACGCCCGATGCCTTCCACCTGTCGAAATATATCTATTCAAACTTTGCCATGCAGTTACAGATTCCTAAAGTTACAGATAAATGTCTCTATCATGCAATTTTTTCATTCAGATGATTCATTCATGGGTTGATTATCATTAGCAGGTAATCCATGGCTGTTTACTTATCTATAATATTAAGCAAATAAGAGACCTGGGTGATCTAGTGGAGCATCAGTTTGAAAATCTAGCGTCCCTGGTTCAATTCCTGGTGGGTTTCCAAAATTTATAACATCTCCGAACATAAAATTGTTTCAACAAAAACATAAATTCTGGACTATTACATTTTCATTATTAAATAAGTCAATGATTCAATCGTGTTCTTCTTAAACGTACCCCCATCCCCCTGCACCCACACACGCACTTTCAAAAGTTCATAATATTCGTTGATTCAGGGATTTCTCTTAGTCGCACCCTCCCCCTCCCCCCTTTCTTCTCCTCATGAGTTATGCCATTCCCGATCAAGTTATGTTCCCGGCCTAATTCATGAATGAAATGTTTAGAGTTTATTAAGCCATTTGCATGAGGTTGAAATGCCCCTCTCCCCTTGAATAAAAATAGGACTTTCGTAGTCATGTACGTCGGTGGTGTCCGGGTTTTGATGATATCCGGATGACCGATAGGGTATTTACAATACTTGTTGACTCTGTTCATCTTTTTTGACGACTTTATGAAGCTTTATGGCATTGATCCGTCCACTAAAGAACGCATCTCGTAGTTAGAGAGGTTCGCTCAGTTCCAGGTTATCGACGAAGTCCCTCATCTGCGGGTTTCTCTCTAGTTCGTCTCGGAACTCGCATTTCCAGAATTCCACCAGTTGCCAGCCTTCTTGAAGACCTTCGTTGTTTAACCAGTCTCGTTTACGGGTAAGCTTGTCGTGAACATCTACGACGGTTGTTTCGACCCTCGGCAGCTTGTGTACTCTATTTGGGTAGCAGGTAGGACAACCGTGTTACAAACAATCGTAGACCTCGTAGGCTGTCTTTGACGATTCATCCCACCTGTCTACTTTGTAAGGACCGATATGTTTTTCTCCTCTGGGAGATCAGGCGTGTTGCAGTTGTCGACCCTCTCGTTGCTCGATCCATTTCAACCATTATAGGGCTTTCACGGATTGGATGTCGTTCTTGTATCCCGAATGAGGAACCAGGGCGATCGTATCGGTACGAAGAACTTTCGTCGAAACATGCGCATGCAGGCCATGGAAATAGTGATGCACTTTTTGAAGGGATCTTCGCCTGTACTATCAACAAACTCTTTTCGAGAACGTTAAAATCCTAGCCGGAGTAGTTCTACATCGCTGAAACAGTACTGGTACATTTCACGAGCCATGTCAAAAGTCTTGTTTTTTAGTTCTTCGAACCACGAGAGAAAAGCTTGGCGTTGAGCAGGTTTCATGTGATCAGGATCGTACTTTTCGGTTGCAGGCCAAGGACCGACATCAATTTCGTTGAGCTGAGTGTTGAAATGATACGGGAAATAACTCTTCTTCTTTTCCGTTAACCCCTAACATCTTGGGAAAAGAAGAGAGAGGATCCGGAATAAAGTTACACGAATTGATGATCCTCAGGGTTATGACATCTTTCTTTTTCTTGTTCCTGGCTTTTTCTTTGAAGTCGATGCTCATCAGCTTGGCTCCGTTCATCACAACGTTGGGACACATTCTGATGTTATTCATCTTATCGAAAATGAAATGACTGTCGTATCCTTTCATGTTGTGAGCGATGGCGGTGCTCCCTTTGTTTTCTAAAAAAGCAGCCAACTGCAAAAGTCTTTTTGAATAGTTCTTCCCGAAAAGACGTGTTCTCGTTTACCACATGACGCACAATCTTGACGAATATCTTCATTTTGGATACAGCTCAAACAAACACTATGTGCTATGCAATAGTTTGACACGTGTAAATATCCTCCGTTGTCGCGCTTGTCTTCCTGCATTCATTTGAAATCGAAAAAGATGTATTTTAAAAGAAGGCTCTTCGTCAACTTGTCTTCCAGATTATCACGAGCTTCTTCGTCGACAATTACCTCTCCTCCTCCTCCTCCTCCTCCTCCTCCTCCTCCTCCTCCTCCTCCTCCTCCTCCTCCTCCTCCTCCTCCTCCTCCTCCTCCTCCTCCTCCTCCTCCTCCTCTTCCTCCTCCTCCTCCTCCTCCTTTCCTCCTCCTCCTCCTTTCCTCCTCCTCCTCCTCCTTCTCCTCCTCCTCCTCCTCCTCCTCCTCCCCCCCATCCACCTCCTCCTCCTCCTTTGATCGTTTGCATGTAACAAAAATGATTGTACGGTTGGTGACTCTCTGAGTTTTTGCAGTAAAGCTGACCACATTTGTGCTGGCCTTTGACGGTTACTCCACAAGTAGTACAACGACAGATACATTGACAGATCGAGCGCGGTGTTGTTTTGGTTTTGGGTTTAACCGTGACTTTGCTTATTTTTGGGATCCTCTTGTGATTTGCAAAACATGTCGGACTCTGAAGGATCGGTCGCAATTTTTACATATATCCATTAGGTCAAATGGCATTCCTCTTTTCTTGCATTAAAACAACATTCGCAAACCTTATGGCAGCGATGGTGGTCAAAGACTTCTTACCCTTTATCACAAATGTCACAAAATTAATGGGTATCCAGTAGTCCGGGAAGTAAAGTGCAGTCTTTGATTGTAAAACTTGAAAAATGGCGGTTAAGAGACGCTGTACGCTCACTTGATCTCTACGCATGAGTTGAACCCATATCGGATACTTTAGACTGGGTGCATTAATCTCAAAACCTACACAATCTTGTGCAGCACAATCTTCTACCAGTCGTTCGATGAGACTTTCGAAAACAGCATGCAATACGTTGACGACGTCCTCCTCTTGATTGGTAAGTTGACCAATTTTTTCCCGTCGAACCGCACAATATGATCATTTGCCTCTGAGTTGTATCTGGGAATATGGCGTCTTCTGGTCTCCACGATACGATAGCAACTCTCGACGGTAACTTTTTCATCGTGTTGATCGACATCCATAATCTCATCTGCTCCCCGACTTGATTGAGTATTTCTATTTTATCAACGAGCGGTAAAAACTTACGAACGATAGGTAATTGCAATAATTGTTTATCGGAAATTGGCATGTTCTCAGCAATTAATTGATTCACAAATGTATTGAGTTCTTCGAGTAGACCTCCTCTCATCTCCTCCAGCTCATATTCCTGGGAGTAGATATCCCATTCCTCTGTGTCATTTTGTGTATCCCAATCCTCAATATCTCATTTCTCCGTATCGATTTGTGCTTCCCAATCTATTGTGTCTTGTGTTTCAAACTCGTCCGGCAATTCCCAACGTTTTTCACCCGTCCAATGATTAAAAAAATAATTTTGTCCATGAGCGTTACTTGTTTCTAACGTCCAGCCTTAATCAAACAAATCCACCATGCGTGGGCCATGATGATGTTAATTTCTCGAGATCAAAAGATAGAATGATGTAATTCCGAGGAATTCACGCCAATTTAAATCATTTGGCACGATGCCCAAACTTCTGTCTAAAGGTGACTTGGTACGATACCCGCGCACACTGTCTGAAAGGTAACTTGGCACGATGCCAGCGTATACTATCTAAAGGTGACTTTCATGATTTAAGTACAAGGTGACATTCTTTCTTTCTGTAGCTGAGGGCGAATAAAATACGATTGTGATAATCTATAGATCGAAGTACTAGAATCTTTTTTTTATAATATAGATAGATTATTGTTTTCTGAAGAAGAAAAAAGATCGTAGATTGTATCGTCGCAGGACTTACTGGATTTGGGAAGACCCGGTGGGTGAGAACGCTGTTGGAACGTCGTGAGCAATTAATCGATCCGCCTTCCGAACGCGTGTATTTGTTTATGCCGAATACCAACCCGATTACGAAGCATTAAAACAAGCTTTACCTCATGTTGGATTCTTTGAAGGATTACCTGGTGAAGAAGAACTGAAACGATTAGATGCAGATCATAAGAAGCTGATTGTCATCGACGATTTGATGAGCGACTTGAATCCCGTCGTGGCTGCATTGTTCACGAAAGGCAGTCATCACCGTAACCTATCCGTAGTACTTCTTGTACAAAACTTGTGTTTTTAAAGGCGGACATACCCTTAGTCTTAACACTCATTATCTCGTACTTTTCAAAACCAGTCGAGATGCGGCCAAAAAACGGTTTCTGGATCTGAAACGAAGGGCGGTACGAACATTGTTTGAAAAACAAGACAAGTACACTGTACACAAAACTTCAAGACATAGGTACGATAGAAACAGAGTCATCGTAAATGGCATCAACGATCAATGGCAAGCCAATCTTGTCGATCTCAGTGCTTTCACACGGTTTAACAAAGGAACAAAATGGTTGTTGACATGTATAGACGTATTTTCCAACCTCGCTTGGGCAATACCTCTCAAAAACAAATCAGAAGCATCGTTTTTCACTCCATACCGAAAGTTGTTCAAAAATTCAGAGCGTTTACCGCGGAAGCTGCAGACCGATTAAGGAACAGAATTCTATAATCGTCAAGTACAGACCTATTTGAAAAAACAAGGTGTAAAACTCTTCTCGACGGAAAACGAAACCAAAGCTAGCGTGGTGGAAAGATTCCGTACGCTCAAAACCCGAAGGTGGTGCTACTTCACCGCAAACAACACTTACAATTACGTCGACGTACTACCCAAACTTCTTGTCGCCTACAACGGTGTTCGTCATCGCAGCATCAGACGGGCTCCGGAAGATGTCCACGAGCGCAACAAATTGGAGGTCTGGGATGCTTTATACGGTAAATCGTCAAAGAAGAAGAAAGATGTAACCTTGCAAACACGAGACATTGTTCGTTTGAGTATGGTGACACTGCCGTTTCGCAAATAATATCTGCCGCGATGGACCGAAGAAGTATTTATCGTCGACAAAGTGATCCGGCGTCGACCTGTTGTGTATGCGGTTAAAGTTTTCGAAGGAGAAGAATTGGCCGGTACCTTTTATCGAGAGGAATTACAAAAGCTCGGTTAAAAAAGAAATGGACACGGTTTATCAAATTGAGAAGATTCTTCGATCACGAAAACGTAAAGACGGAACGAAAGAATATCTGGTAAAATGGTACGGTTACCCTTCCAAATTCAACAGTTGGGTCACCAATGTTGTTAAATTATAAAGTCGTTTGACAATACCTTCATTCGACTATGAGATCTTACGATGGCTAAATTGTTTTACGTGACGCTGCCGAGCAATGGTCCCATGAATGTGTGTCTCGAAAACACAGTGACGGAATTTCAAAACATTCTTTCAAGACCCCTACAACTCGATGACGCATGGGAAGTCGGTTTAGCGAGTTTCAGCTTTTCTGAATCGTGGTACCAGGTTTGTGCTAAAACGAGTGAATTATTATGGAGACACGTAAAGCAACAGGAATTGCATAAGATCGAGTTGGAACCGTTGAGAGAAGTGAATAACACTACCGTCGGAGAGAGAATCTATCTACCTGCAAACGTTCGAGGGTTGCTGAACTTTGATGGAGTCGATTATAACGAACGTTTGAAGATGAGTGCTGTGGCTGATCGAGTCGTAATACTCGAGATAAAAAATATGTCAGAGTTTCGGATGTGACGATATGTGCGTTGTCACCAATGAATGGCGGTACGGCGAATAACCATGGAAGTCTGAGAACATCGAGCACCTGTTTGTCTACACAGATATCATTGCTCCTCAAACCGTAGGCGATCAAGAAGATTCCTTTGTTGAAATCATTTGCAGTTTCGGCATTGAACGGTCAAGGTCAAGCCGTAGAGAATACACCGTCAATCATCTCTTATTACCCCATTAACCGAAACTCCATCAATTCGATCCAAATTGTTATCCGCGACGGAACGGGGCAAAAAGTACCATTCACAACAGGCTGACAGGGAGATTGATCTTCCGGCTGCATTTTCATCCTTGTAGAGATATAATGTTACCGTAGACGTCGTACATGTTATTAACACTTGAGACGTTACCATGGCTAAATCCTTGCACGTGACTCTGCCGAGCAATGGCTCCATGTGCGTATATCTAAAAAAAAGACAGTGACGGGATTTTGAAACATTCTTTCGAGAGTACATTTCGATGGCGTATAGGAAGTCGGTTAAGCGAGTTTCAGCTACCCTTATTCGTGGTACCAAATCTGTAACGAGACGAGTCAATGTTCTTATTGGGCGGCAGGAACAACAAATGAGAATAAGGTCGACTTGCAGTTCTTGAGAGAAGTGACCTTGGCATCGCTTATTACAAAAAATTACTTGCCTGATTCACACCGAAATATGCCTGTTGTCGGACAAAATACCAGTCATAACGGACATGTGAGAATGCGTGCAAATAGTGGACACGTTGTAACACTTCGTGGAAAAATATGTCAGAGTTTCGGATGTAAGAATCCTTGCATTTTTATACCGATTGCGATAACGACCCATTATCCTTCGAAGACAGAGAATATCGAACACCTGTTTCTGTACACCGACATCATCACTCCTCAAACCGTAGGTGATCAAGAAGTGCCGTAGTTACAACAATTTGGAGTGCCGTTACTAAAATTTTGGGGTCAGGCCGTAGACGTGACACCACCGATCATCGCCTATTACCCCGTTAACCGAAATCCCATCAATTCGACCGAAATTGTTATCCGCGACGAAACGGGGCAAAAATTACCATTTACAACAGGGAGATCGATCGTCAGGCTGCATTTTCGTCAACAACGTTCCTTGTAGGGGAAGATATATAATGTTGCCGAAGACGTTGTACTATTCATTATCGCTCGAGACGAAGAAGATCAAACATCTTGGCCGACGGACGTCTACCCGTGTTTATCGGGCAGGGAAATCAACAAGGCTGCGGTCTCGTGGAATGCTTTCAGGATTGTTTAGGATGGCCATACCGTTCCTCAAGAAAGGAGCCGTGAGTTTAGGTAAAGAAGTTGAAAAACATGCTTTGACCGCATGACCCGGTATTCTAGGAGACGTGATGGCCGGAGAAAACATCAAACAATTAGGCGCTCGCAGAGCGAGTGAAGCAGGTCGACGTATGAAACGAAAAGCCATGACTCGTGCCAAAGAGGCGTTGTCCAAACAGATAGGAGAAGGAGGACAAAGAGGACGTGGGAAAAGGCTTATAAATCGTACCGAACCGTCATTACTACGAAGGATACGAAGAAGAAAACATCTCGTCCGACTCGAGGCCGAAAAAGGCTGAAGATACTGTTCAGAAGATGAACCTCATCGACACCTACTAGTAGTAACCGTAGCAGTCGTTGGGGCAATTCTTCTAGTTTAAGTGATTCGCGTCTGAACTCCCTCGTGTGTCGACAACTCGCATTCTATCCTGTTTGAAGGTACACTACCGCATCGCATTACTCGGCATGAAGCGACAAATTGTAAACACTTTTCCACGTCGAAACGGTGATTCACGATAAAAAAGAAGAAGAGACCTTGTAAACCACCTTCACATCGTTCGTTAACACCAAGACGATTATCCCCTTTACTCACAATTCTGCGTACACCATCATCATACGGTTCATCCCCGCATCGGCCTTTTGATACTTTAGGAAACGCAATCTTACCAGTCTCGCCTATTATTCGTGGATTTTCGCCTCTCCGCAGCAGCAGCAGTACTTCACCGCCAAAAAAAAACAATCGCGACCCGGACACGGACCGGCAAAACGAAAAGCCAATCGTGGTAAAAAGAAACCGTTGAACAGAAAGAGAGATATGTTTCAGAAACATTGGCCTGATACGCCCAAGAACATCCACCGACACGATTAAGTTCAAGCACACCTCTGTACAGTCCGAGTATCCGTACCCGCCGAAGTCGGCCTTGAAAAAGTAATCGAATCGTTTACACTACGTGGAACTGCTATATAAAAAAAGAACAACAGTCCGATTATGGCCTCATTAGCAGCTCGGCTATCGCATCATCAACATGGCTCTCGTTCACTCCATGCCTTGCTCCAAATCAGAAATAGAACTATTTAGTGTTCCTCCGACACAAAAGGTGATTAAAGACAGCAAATATGTCGAATACCGTCCGTTTGGAGGATTAAACTCCATGGGATCGATCGAATTCATCATTCCCGGAACAGGAAGTAAATATCTGGATATCAACAACACCCAACTTTACGTCAAAGTGAAAATTACCAAAGCAGACGAAAGCAATTGCGACGCCAGTAACAACGATGAAAAGGTGGCTCTTGTCAATCTGTTGTTGAATTCGATGTTTTCACAACTA